>LKNJ01001592.1:84381-175232 GCA_002120245.1 Maccullochella peelii
TTTGTGAGAAAATATTCTACAGGTGTGCAACTCTCATTGCATGAATTCACATACTGATATGCAGATGTGCAGATTTTGTTCATGACTTCACATTTTTTGATACGAGTGCGTGAATGTGTTTTGCACCATATTCACTGCAGCAACTGTAGCAAAAGTGTGATCATATGAGTTTCTTAATTTGTGATTCGTAGCAGAGGACATGTGCACCTGCAATGAGAAATCTGAGAAGGTGTAACTGCTGTGTTGTTTGTGGGAGAGAAAAAAAATTCTACAGGTTTGCTGCTTTGTAAAGCATTTTTCTCTGTGACTTCAAATTTACTGATACACATATGTGGCTATTTTCTACAACTACAAATTCCACTGTCACCGGTGCTCAGTTGTTTTGCTCCAATAATACCTTCATACCCATGCATGGTGCTAACTTGACTATTAGACTCGTGGTATGGGCGTTTTCCTGAACATCTCTCCAACTAATCCTATGTTCCTGCAGAGAGTAGACATGTTATATTGAATGTTGAATATTTCTTGGTAAACCTGTGAAATTCTGAATCAATATCCCAAAATATTCAGTGTTTTTCTTTAATATTCCTATTATTACATAACCTTGAGAGTGCAATCCCTTTGCTCTGTGCATATAGACATAAACAAACAAGTAATCTCTTCTGGGTGTGTGCCAGGTAATCCTGTTAAAGATTTTCCTTTGTCTTTTAAACCTCTCTTCTAAGATCAAATCCACACAATCCACCTTAATCAGGATTTACTGACTCTAGTACGTGCCTCTGCCAAGATGTTAAATTGTTAGATTTAAGCCACTGGGCTTCTTTCTGGTGAAGTTATTATCACATTGATCCCTGCATGGCTCCTGATCCTTTCTTGATACCATGAAAAGAGTCAAATGTCAAAAATATTTTTTGAAAAACACAATATCAAAGTAGTTCCTTTTAATTTGCATAGTGTTACAAGATAATTCAAGGATAGAGAGCCTGTTCATTGTGAGACAGCATACATTTATCACATTTCTTTTACAATTGAATTGAAAAGATGTGAATTTTAACCTCTAATCTAAACCAGTTACTATGTAAGGGTAGCTGCTGAATTAATAAGTGAATGAGACAACTTTTTATACTCACTTTAACATATTGATGCCAAAGTTATAGATCCAGTCTGCGAATAAAAAAGATGAATGAGTTACTAAAACATGTGATACTGATAAATCTATGACTATTGGGTGCACTGTTTTGTTTTTTTTTGGATTTAATGTAATTTTTAATTTATTGCGTTTTTACAAAGGTTATAAAATAATGTATCATTACTCTTTTTAATTTTCTACATGAGTTTCAATCATAAGGACCACTGATGAGGTTCATCAGTGACTCATGACTGTTGCGTCATTGGACAATCATGTTCTGAATAACTCCCTACTAGAAAGTACCTTTCTGATTTCACAATTGATTTCAGTTAAATAATCATAATATTCCTCAAACTTGGCATAATCTTAAGCATGTTGTTCCTGTGAGATCATTTAAGTGGTTGGAGCATAATGTTCCTGTGGAGTAACAACAGTGACACATTTTCAGTAAATGCTGATGCTCCTCTGTGCAATAACTGTAATATCATTATCTTGTGTTATTATCCTCTCAATGTATTTCTAATGTGCCATTGGTCAGCAAGAGAAACGGCTCACTTACCGTGTCCTCGGTTCTGTCAGTGAGTCTTCTCTGCTATCTTCTGTAATCCGTCACTGTTGACAGCGTGCAGTGTGGTTGAGTGCCAATCACTGCTACCCGTTTGCTTTTAAACTATGACCTCCCAACTTTGGATACCTCCCTTCAGCTTATACAGCTTCTCAAAGAAGCCTGTTTTAGAGAAAATCTGATTAATGCATTAGAACACTACTGTTTTGGTGTGTAAAAATAATGTTGTGTATGTGACTTCAAAAAAATAAGCTCAGTTTTGGGGGTGGGACAGATATGGAATGCAACAGGCCACGTCTTGGAGTAAAACTATGTTGGTCACTTGGTCTTTGTCGTTTTTTTGGATCAATCTTGGATTTCCTACAGTACATGTGCTGCAGGAAGTGAACAATATTGTGTACTCCACATTTTGCACATACGGGCCTCCATATTTTCCTACAGCTAATGCAGGAACAAGGATATAATCATGAATGAAATCAGCCTACTAATGCAAGTCATGTGTGATTTGATCTGTGTTTAGACTAAACATCATGACTGAACAACACACAGCTGTTTATAGTTTTCTGCATTACTGTAAGTAAATGTTCAGAAAACAGATTTTTCTTATGGAATAATTTTATAAATAATGTTGGGAGAAATGGCAAACTTCCACTGACATTAGAAGACCTGGAGGGGAAAGGTTTCTCTGAGTCGATGATTGTATAAACTTGGGTAAAATGATAAAATACTGTAATGAAGTATTTATTTAACTTCTTTGCTCCAAGCTGTGAGATAGTTTTAAAATGCTTTTACAGCTTCATTAAATTTAAAAGATGGGTAGGTGTGAATGTTCAAGGACTTCCTTTCTTATAGCTTAGACAGGAGTAGAGTGGTATTAGTTGGATTGTGGTTGTTATTGTAGCCTGGACGACAGATGGCTCCTCTACCAAGCCTTTTGCAATCTGTGCTCATGGCAGGTTTACAGAAATCTAAGTGACCTGCTGACTTACTGCTGTGCAAGCAACAAGGCTTTACAACTAGTATCACTTTGATTACAAAATCATCATACCAATCAGTTCCACAGTTTATGGTTGTGACAGAAGTTCAGAAAGTTAATAGTATTATGTACAGTATATCAGAATGTCCGATGCATGTCAATGTAAGGTAACTTATACTATAAAGTGATGGGACTTTACGCTTTTTCTCCTTGCCATGCCTTTTGGAATATGAGCTGACAAGGACTACCTGAATCTGTTAGTTTGGTCTCTGTGAAGCAAGACCACCTCATTTGGAGAGGAGGCACATGTTTAGCCTGGCTGTCAGGTCTTTCAAAGGGCCCACATTCATTGGCAGTGACCAGAGAGCCAGTCTCTGAACTGGCACACAGCCATAGAGGTAAATCCGTTTGGTGGATTGGTGGAGGATCTTCTTACTTCCTCAGCTAGGTGTAATTGATTAATTAATGAGGGAGCTGGATGAGGGGTTTTATGGATGCATTGTCACACCTTGGCAGTGAAGCATAATGAATTAGATTGGTGCTGGCCTCCATCCAACTGTCATATGGGGACACGGTTTGAGGTCTCTTTAAAGCTGCCCAGACAGGACAGCACTGCTGTACATTACACTTCCAGATCATCAGCCAGGAGTTCACAGGCTTTCACATACATTAAAGCTGCTCTCCTATTCATTCTACATTGGTGCTACACACTCTTATACTGTATGTATGACTCAAATATTCATGTTAATGCAATGAAATCCAGAACACCGAAGGAACTGTGGAAAGCATGCTTTAGACTGCTGTAGTAGACCAGATGTCATTGTCAGAAATTCAAGCAAACAATTACTTTTGGAAGACGGGTGATATGTAGGAGCAGTGGCTCCAAACATGAGGTTTTTATGTAACTCCAAAATTACAGCCAGTTTGGCTAGAAAATTGTCATACAAACTGAAAACTGTGCTTTCCTATAAAGCCCTACACTTTTATTCCCCCTCTTTGGAAAATAAAATAAACAAAGCAGTCTTAAAATCCCTTTTTAAAAAGACATATCTTCAAATATAATTAGGTTGTATATGAGTTTGTAATGTTCCTGAGATTTTAGTGTCTTCCATTTTTGGATATATAGCTTTGAAAGCTGTTTTAGTAGCAATCACAAAACTTAATCACTGTCCTATTTAGCGCTCAGCTGATGTGCCAGGTCATAACAATATAATATATAGTAAATAAATGTGAGGCCTTTCCATGCAGGCTCTGCTCAAATCAGTAGAAGCAGCTCTTCGAGAAGCTTTGTCAAGATACCAAAAATTTAACCTTATTCTAAGAATTTTCTTTCAAATAAATAACCTGAATGCTTCTATTATCTTCTTTTCTGTGTATTCTATTATTGGCATTTACAGTCATTATGATACAGCCGCGGTGTGCTTCACTGAGCAAACAAAACCACATCTGGGTCAAGACAGACAAAGTGACACTTCCTGAAANATCTGCATGGAGGAATGGGCCAAAATACCAGCAACAGTGTGTGAAAACCTTGTGAAGACTTACAGAAAACGTTTGACCTCTGTCATTGCCAACAAAGGGTATATAACAAAGTACTGAGATGAACTTTTGTTATTGACCAAATACTTATTTTCCACCATAATTTGCAAATAAATTCTTTAAAAATCCTACAATGTGATTTTCTGGATTTTTTTTTCTCATTTTGTCTCTCAAAATTGAGGTATACCTATGATGAAAATTGGAGACCTCCCTCATCTTTTTAAGTGGGAGAACTTGCACAATTGGTGGCTGACTAAATACTTTTTTGCCCCACTGTATCTTCAAATATAATTAGGTTGTATATGAGTTTGTAATGTTCCTGAGATTTTAGTGTCTTCCATTTTTGGATATATAGCTTTGAAAGCTGTTTTAGTAGCAATCACAAAACTTAATCACTGTCCTATTTAGCGCTCAGCTGATGTGCCAGGTCATAACAATATAATATATAGTAAATAAATGTGAGGCCTTTCCATGCAGGCTCTGCTCAAATCAGTAGAAGCAGCTCTTCGAGAAGCTTTGTCAAGATACCAAAAATTTAACCTTATTCTAAGAATTTTCTTTCAAATAAATAACCTGAATGCTTCTATTATCTTCTTTTCTGTGTATTCTATTATTGGCATTTACAGTCATTATGATACAGCCGCGGTGTGCTTCACTGAGCAAACAAAACCACATCTGGGTCAAGACAGACAAAGTGACACTTCCTGAAAGCTTTACACTTCACGGGCATTGAATTAAAATTGGTTTGTCTTGTTGATGAATCAACTGACACACCCAGTCAGTGCTAAAGGAATACTGACTGTGTATTCATACATTTATTCACAGGCCTCTTGGGGTAAAGACAGGTTTAAGGTTAGTGTAATTTTTAGCCATTTATAAACTGTGTAAAGCGAGTGAATGAAAGGTAACTTAACTTGCTTCCCCTTCATATTCATTCTTCTAATGAGCTTATCACAATTCAGCTCTTGGACAATGAGTGAATCAGAACACGAGGGTATGAATGTCTCAAAGTTTTATATACACTGTATTTTTTATGATTTGAATCAAGTCAGATGTTTTTTTCACTCCGATCACCAACATTTCAGATACATCGTTGTGATGTAATATTTGTTATATGGCGTAGCTACTGTACACAGGTCGGTATTTGTGTTTACGCTGTTTACATGGAGGTGTATTTTTGTATACCACTTAATTCTATCCAGGATAAAGACACTGAAAAAACCTAGGGTAATCTTATTTTCTAGTCTCTTCATGCTAATCTCTCTCTCTCTCTCTGGTTTTCTTTTTCCAGTTTTGACTGTGAGGGGTTACATACAGTCGCATAAGCCCCTTACAGTTAATCTGGTGTCAGATCTGGTGTCATTTTTGGGAAGCACTTTATATAGACAGTCAACATTGTCCCTAAAAGGGACTGCTGACTAGTCTTAGGGCATTACAGCACCATGGTATTACAACACAGTCTTCAGTGTTTTGCTGAATCGAGGCAGTGTTGCTAACAGGAACAAACTTTATTAGATGCTGAGCCAATCAGTGCTTCCTTATGACTGATGCTGAACTGTGTGAAGTGCTATCATTGTAACCTTCAACAATGATTTGTAGTACTATAGTCAACATCACAGGGTAGGTACAGGGAGCTTACCTGTTAGCTTTCTGTCAGATATGGTCTGCAACTCCCATGTGTCCTTTAGCCAACTGGAAATTTAACAGCTGCTACTCACTAACTCAACTCAACTGATGCTGCTGAAGCTTTAAAGGGCTGTTGTTGCCATCAGTCAGAAATATAGCTATTATGAGCGCATGGTCATCCACAACCAGAGCACTTATTCACCCCCCTATTTCTTATTAATGATGTGGCCTACTTAGCTGTAGGGTATTTTTTGTTAAGCTTTAAATGTTTACTTTGTAATATTCCTGAGATTTTACTAATACTTGCTGTTTTAGAAAGTCCTTTATTTTTGTATGGCCAGATTATCCTCTGGTAGAGGTGCTTTTAATGACACTAAATACATTTAATAGAAGTCAGCTCCTTACTTAACTAATTATTGACCTATTACTCTTTAAGATGTACTGTATTTTGGCTTGCATATTATATAATCAAGGCCTGGCTTGCTGCCTGGTATGTAAATGTTATGAATTTTCATGGAAGTACTGTTCAATAACAGCAAAACCACAGCTCTTCCAGCATCTCTGTCATACAGATAGGGTATGATTCAAGTTAAACAAAACAATGCTAATTAAATTCAAAATCCGATCTGACAGCCGGCATTGAAAATGAAAGCAAACAGGCGTTTCTTAGAAATGGAGTACATCTTGCTGTCTCAGTATTTGTCTCAGTATCCTCTTCAATCCAATCCACTGCTTATATAAGTGGAGCATTCTGTAGAACTGGATGGAGAAGAGAGAGGAACCAGATCAGAGTTGGATCAACAACTGCTGTTTCTGAAAATGACTAATGTGATAACAGAAAAACACAAGGGGATTTAGGTCCTAAAGATGGTGAAGTTTTGTGGTTTTGGTAAATGTTATCAGCCCTCCATCAGAGATGTATCTTCACCAAAGCTTGTGTTCTGACGAAGAGCTTAGACGATATATATTTTTCAATTGCTCCAGCCAAATTTCAGTGATACATTTCTGATCCCTTTCAATGAAAGAAGTCATGAATACATTGCTGTTCACCAGTAATCTATCCACTTTTGCTTTTCAAAACCTGCAATAAAAAAACCCTCAAAAGAATTAATATTTCTATATTCTAGAGGGCTCATGATGAGGGTTCATGTTGCCAGGGTTAAGTTGGTCCACCACTTTGGCCCCGACTGAAATATCGCAGCAACAATTGGGTGGATTGACATGAAATTTTATTCATGGTCCCGATGATGGTGAACCTGGGACTTCCTCTAGTACCACCATGAGGTTGACATTTTGGTTTTTAGTGAAGTGTCTCAACTATTGGATGCATTGCCATTACATTTGGTACAGATCCATTGTCCCCAGAGGATGAACCCTATGACCTTGGTGATCCCGTGACTTTCCCTTTAGTGCCACCAGTAGTTCAATGTTTTCACTTATCCAGTCAAATATTTCAACATTGTCAACATTCATGGTTTTCCAGACGATGTCTCCTACTAACTTTGGTGATCTCCTGACTTTACCTCAAGCGAGTGAAATGTCTAAACGACTATTGGATGGATTGCCATGAAATTTGGTACATAGATTCATTTTCCCTTCAAGATGAATCATAATTATTTTGGTTATCCCTTAAATTTCCATCTAGTGCCATCATCAGGTCAAAATTCTTATTTGTCCAATATTTTGGTTTATGACGAAATACTTGCAAAACTAATGACATTCCCATCCGTCTCAGTTGTACTTTGTGTTAAGTGCTAATTAGCTAATGTTAGCATGCTATCACACTAAACTAAGATGGTGACCATGGTAAACATCCCTGCTAAACATCAGCAGGTTTTCATTGTCAGTGTGAGCATGTTAACATGTCGATGTTAGCATTTAGCTCAAAGCACTGCTGTATGGACTCAGTGGCATGATAATGTACATCTTTCAATTGTGTGCTGAAGAGAGCTCATAGCAATATTAAGAAGAACTGATTACAGATTGAGGGTTAAGTTGACTTGTGTCTATTTGTTTTATGGGGGCTGTGGTTGGTGGTCGGCACATTTCTGCTGAGTAGTGAGAGGCAGAACAGCAAATATGGGACCATACAGCTTCCCACAGAGTTATACGCCCCAGCTAATGGAGAAGGAGGGAAGTAAGAGGGCTGAATATTGGGCGATGTTCTAGGAGGGCAAAAATAAGAAAGTGAAGGATGATCATAACCATATGGAGGCTGTTTTTCGCTGAAAGGGAAGGAGTGAGCAAGAGAGGAAGGAAAGTTTAGGGAGGGTGAAAGAAAGTAAATATGCCTGCCAAAGTGAATAGTTTGAAGATAAAGATAATAAAAAAACAAGTAAGAAACTGAGGATACTCCAGGCAGCTCACCTGTGTCTGGAAAGCTGTGTTTTCTCTTTGGAATTTGAAGAAAGAGAGCAGGCAGGAGCTGAGGGAGAAAGAAGAAAAGAGACGAGAGAGAGAGCAGGAAGCAGTTTGCTGTTTCACACACTGGTGGTGAAGTTGAGCCCCTCGCAAAAATTCTCCTGGCTATGTCCACCATCTGGAATGTCGAGTCACTTCCTCTGTCTGCCCTGTGCTCTAATGGGGTTGTCCTCTGCCTCTCTGCTCCCTCCCTCTGCTCTGACAGCACTCTGAAGAATCGCTGAAGACCACGCCAGTGTGGACAGGACTCTACTGACAAGACACACACGCCAGCACACAAGCATCCAGCATGAAAGTGAGACCCCCGGAGTAGCCCACATCCAACCAGACACACTCTAAATGGAATCTGGCCCTGGAAGAAGCAAAGACAACTGCAGTCATCAGCTGAACCTTTTGGAGGGTGTTCCTATTCCCTTATATGGCAACAGAGCTGGGAAATCATTTGAATTAGTCTGGTTTCTGTTGCATGCCTGTCTGGGTTTAGTGCTGACTGAGTTCCATCTGGTATGTTTCTGTCTCTGTTGTGTGCTTGTGTGAGTGTGTGTGTGCCGTGTGTGTGGCTTGATTTGTTTGTTTTGCCATTCTTGGTTCTTCTTTCCTGTTGTTTGCATGTGGGGTTTTTGTTTTGGGACAGGAGGAGGGCTTGTGTTTGTGGTTAAGCTAGAGGCACCGTCATTGCCTCAGGGGTGGCTGCTCCATTCAGACTGTGCAGCACCTCTCGCTATTTTTCCTCTACCTCCTTCCCTCTCCCTCCCTCGCACTGCTATGATGGTCTGTGTTTGTTGGAGCAACACACCCACCTGGGTGCAGCAACTTGAAACCAAAAACTGAAACAGGGTCTGTCTACTCAAGGATATTATCAGAAAAGTGGACTGGAGATTCTGTTGAGGAGCAGTCTGTTCTTGGAGAGGACTAACTTCACAATCAGCTGGATGTTTCTTCTTTCTTCCTCTAATGCAACAGGATGTGTGACCCAGAAATAACCAACAGGGACCCAGGAAGTGCTAGCTGGTATAGACAAAGTGTGGGGTTGTCTGTTTGAAGAAGAGGATCATGGGAAAGTTCTAAACACTGAAGTAGAGCACTCAACACACTCTGGTGCTGACAACTTGAATGACAGACTGCCAGCGTGATGCCGTCTGAGCAAGTCTGATACAGTAAACTTGCGTTAAAAAAAATTATGTCAAGTTCATCCCCTCATGTGGATTATTTTTATGAACATATCTTGCAACATTGATTGCCATGGCTACAGCAGCATGGTATCATCGCGACACCAGCCGTGTGCATGCAGAGGACTTGCTGGCACGGGCAGGGAGGGACGGCAGCTACCTAGTGAGAGACAGTGAGTCTGTGCCAGGAGCCTATGCATTGTGCCTGCTGTGAGTATATACACACACACACACACACACACACTTCACCTACTTAGATGACAGCCAGTGTATCTTACCTATCACAATATAATATAATTGCCTATCCGAGGTACTTTAAGCTATTATGATACCTAAGACAGTACGTTCTATCTGATCACCTGCGAGCTGGTACTGTAAATGTATTTCTAAGTGTACAGCTCTTGTCACACACAAGCTCAACTTAAAAGAAAAGGAAAATGCAAAAAATGACAGGGAATGTGACTCTCTGCACTTACCAGAAATCGTTTTTATAGAATCTATTGAATGTTATGTGTTCCACCTCCTTGAAAATATTTAATGAATGATTCACTCAGGATGTCTTTAAGTAGTAAATGCTGCCCTGTGAGGGAATAAACAAAAAGCAGTTCTACTTTATGTAAAACCATACCCAATTACCTAATCTTGTGAAACTTTTAGATTTTGGTGTATAGGACTGGAAACTATTCATAAACTCAACATTTCTGCAGAATGTCCCCATCTGTAAATTGATTCAGCGGCTTCACTCCTCCTGTCATATCCATCACTTTCACCATCATCTGCCAGCAGGCAGCAAAGAATGGCTCAAACTGCATACGGGCCGGGCCAACCTCACACATACACCCTCTCCAGACTAGTCAGATTGTCCTGTCAGAACACCGTGCATCTCAGCCAGTCAAACCCTGGCTCAGGACTCCCTGTTTCCCCTCTTTCTTCCCTGGGGCCCCTGAAAGAGGGCGGGAGCTCCAGCGACCGCACTACGCTGACTGCTCATCAGCCTGAACCAGATACATTCCTGAAAGCTGAGCCCCGGTCGCTTGCAGTGTTCCCTCTTTCCCTTCGTTCTTTTCTCAATATGTCATTCCCTCTTTTAGTTTCTGAAATGTCTCCACACATTTGGTCTAGTTTCTGCTATCATGGTTCCCCTTTGTTCATGTAATATACAGTAGCTGACTGATACAAACTGCCATTCATCTTTACGTGCTGCCTGAAACAAATTCCTATGAAGTGACTGATGGAGATGATGATCTAAGTGTCTCTCACACATTGTATAACTAAAACAAGCCACGTCATTAGTGATCTGTAAAACAACTGGCGCCTTGTTAAGAGAGTTACAGTGTCCTTAACTGCAGCTAGACATCTGGTTCCTATTTAAACAATACATTTAAGCATATTTTCCCTTTTAATGTTTGCTCAGAAGCGTGTTGTAGTAATTTGCAATGTCATTAATAATTATTTTTGGTCTCCAAAGGTTCCAACGTCATGTTCACACCTATCGTATTCTCCCCGATGCAGACGGCCTTTTAGCAGTTCAGGTGAGTGTTCAGTGCCACACAACTCTGAATCCTCTGCCTGACAAGGAAGACCAGAGGAAAGAGAAACACAGTAGACGTCTGGAACCATGGCACAAACTGTACACACAGAGAGAAACACAGCCGGTCAGATGGAGTTAGACGGATCAAACAATGGTTTGTTATTGCCTGTTTTAAGGAGAACAGGAACATGTTTGTGTTTCCTCTGTGAACAGGCTCTGTTACGACTGCAGTAGCCTTGTTGTTTGAATGGCATCTCTGCCATGTGGCTGCATGCTTGCAGCATAAGCTCACAGAGGAGAAATTGTTTTTATGTCTCAGAGATTCCTACTCAACCCACACACTAGGTCATTGACCAATGGGTGTTCTTATTTGTTATGTGTATGTACGGGGGTGTTTGTATTAGATGTCATGAGTCTGTTGGATGTGGCACAGTTTAAGCCAGTGATGGTATGTGTCTGTTGTTGATACTCTGAGCAGGGGGCCATTTAGTCAGCAAATGACCTAATTATTAGGCGATAAAAACACACACAAGCACAAAATTTGCAACCACACGAGCACACACACACAGTGGGTGAGGGAAAGCGAGAGAGCGAGAGAAACAAAGCATTTCAGGGCCTAAACCGCAAATCAACTGTGGCTTTTTTAACTATGTCTGCATATTAAAGTCCAATAACCAGTTTAATAATGATTGTCTGGCAGTAGTTTTCAAGCCTTTGACTTGGAAACATTCTCTGCTTTCAAATGAAGACCTTAAACTCTGTTGCTATTTCAGTTGTTTTTCCACTGCCATCAGTATAAACCTCCAGTACGTATTTTCCCTCACTGGATGTACTCCACTAACTCACAAGTCGCATGCCTGCCTTTTTGTTTTTCCAAGATGGCCATGGAGATATTTTGGGGCCCATTTTGTCTCTCACTGTCTCTTACTCCTTGTCATTTCTTTTTAATTGCTTTTCAAGAGATCGTTGTGGTACAAAAAATACTATTTGAAGTGTTCCTGGCAAAACAGACAGGTAGCTCGAGCCAAAAAAAAAAAAAAACGGTTTCTTTCACCGCAAAATGAAAATAAAAACTAAAATGAGAGCGTAGGAAAAAACCTTGCTTGGTATTGTGGTCTAATGTGTACCATGTTGAGTTTGTGACGGGTAGCATTGTCAGTATGTATGCACAGCACCTGTGCACAGCATGTGTTTATTTAATCTTAATTTTTGCCTGAAGTGCCACTGAAGTGTAGCTGTGTAGGTTTTTGTGGAAAGTTTGACAGTAGGCTTGCTTGCGCTTGGGGCTTAAATGTGTGAACATATGCATGTAAAAACTTCCTTGCCATATTGAACCACAGTGAAACATGACATGCCAACTGCTGCTGTACAGGAAGTAGCTGTCAGTGATGCCACCTCTGCTGTTTAGTGGAGGGCAGAGCTTTCTAAATCCCTCCGGGACGCTTTTTATCACAGCAAATCATCTGTATGTGCCTTTTTCTGTCATGCAAATTTCGGAAGGTGGTGGTGGTGTGGATACATCCACGTACAAGTTAGAATTGGGCAGTTATAACAATAGTGTGAATGCTGATTCAGCAGCCAGTTATCCTGTTCTTTATTAGTGTGAATGCTGATTCAAAAACTTGCTCTCTAAGGATATCTATGCTTCTATTTTTAAGCTACAGAAACCATTCAGATGTTAATACTTGCCCTTTAAGGACATTTATGCTTCTATTCAACTTTTTTCTACTATTTATACTTTTTGAAATAGTCTGAATTTTTCAGCAATTTATTACAATAGAAGTGAAAATCATTAACAATATTACAGTTTAGCATCCAGCTTTTCTAGCAATGTGTTTCAGCTCTTAGCTTCTTTAGTAATGCAGTTCTTCTTATGTATGTTCTTTCATATATTTTGCATATTTTCAGCTATAGAAACAATTCAAATGTAAAAATGTTATGCTCCTTAAGGACATTTATTCTTCTATTTGACTTTTCCAACTATCCCGATTCTACCAGTTTGACATTTCAACTTCCAGGTTATTGAGCAGCAATACATTTGAGCCTTCTGATTTTTCAGGTCAATTTATTTTAGATTTCTGCATTTTCAGCAATACTTTGTAATTAATTCTAATTTGACTTTTTTTTCTGCATATTTTAATCTACAGAAACCATATAAATGTTTAACTTATTCTTTAAGGACATTTATGCTTTTATTCAACTTTCCCCAACCATTTATACTAAAAATATTGTACTTTTGTGAAAACCATTGATAATATTAAAGTTTAGCTTTTAGCTTTTCTAGCAATGTATTTAAGCTCTTATCTTCTTTAGGTAATGCAGTTCAGCTTCCAATTCTGGCAATTCATTTCACATTTGTGCATTTTCAGCATTTAAGATTTCTGCTTTTTCAGCAGTGTTATGCAAATTCGTTTCAGCTGCCAGCATTCACACATTTTCTGCAGGAAATGCAATTTTTCTAGTTAGTGTAAATGCTGATTCAGAATTCACACTATTGTTATTGTCGCGCTTTATACTTTTTCTTCTTCCTTGCGTTTTTCGGTCGACTTCTACGTCTGCATACTTTCAGCTACAGAAACCATTCAAATATCAAAATGTTCAGCTCTTTAAGAGCATGTGTGCTATGCCTTTTTTTTTAATTATAACTTTTATTCTTTTTAAAATATTAAGATTTGTTCAACTTTTTTTTTTTTTTTACCATAGAAATGAATGGGAGCAATCTAAAAATCCTCTTCAACTTACTCCACTTTGAAATGCTACTCCTTCCGCATACTGTCAGCTAGCTTCTTTAGGTAATGCAGTTCAACTTCCAATTCTGGCATTTAATTTCACATTTCTATATTTTCAGCAATGCTTTGCAATTTATTCTTCCTCTCTATGTTTTTCATGTTTCCTTTCAGCTACAGAAACAATTCAAATGTAAAAATGTTATGCTCTTTAAGGCCAATTATATTTCTATTTGACAACCAGATTTACATTTCAGCTTCCAGATTTTTGAGCAGTGTAGTGCAATACATTTGAGCCTGCTGATTTTTTCAGGCAAATTCATTTCAGATTTCTGTATTTTCAGCAATGCCTTGTAATTTTTTTCTTCTTCGACTACTACGTCTGCATATTTTAATCTACAAAAACCATTCAACTGTTAAAACTTGCTCTTTAAGGGCATTTATGCTTCTATTCAACTTTTTTCCACCATTTATACTAAAAATGGTGTGCTTTCGTCAACAATTTATTACAATAGAAGTGAAAGCCATTAACAATATAATAATACAGTTTAGCTTCCAGCTTTTCTAGCAATGTATTTCAGCTCTTAGTTTCTTTAGGTAATGCAGTTCTGCTTCCAATTCTGGCAATTCATTTCACATTTCTGCATTTTCAGCAATGCTTTGCAATTTTATTCTTCTTCTGTATGTTTTTCGGTCAACTAGCACTTCTGCACATTTTAAGCTACAGAAACCTTTCAAATGTTAAAACTTGCTCTTTAAGTTTATGTCCAGGTTTCCAGGTTTTTGAGCAGTGTAGTGCAATACATTTGAGCCTTCCAAAATTTCCTGCAAATTCATTCAGATTTCTGCATTTTTGGCAGTGTTTTGAAAATTAATTTCAGCTTTCAGCATTCACATGCATTTTCTGCAGGAAATGCAATTTTCTAGTTTCACTTTGTGTTCTATTTAATGCATATAATACAAGATTTAGACATTAAATTATAGCATAATAGGTCTTCCCAGGGTATTTTCAAAGACCTTATGTGAGAGAGTTTTATCATCTCTGTTTTATAAAAAAGTCTGAGAACAAACAAGGTAGTGAAGTTGCAATTAAATAGAACTTAGCGAGGCCTTGACACTGTAGACCCCAACATCTCGTTTGAACACACACATAACCTCGTAGCTATGTATTTGTCATTCATATTTTTTCGCTTTGAATTACGCAAAGCAAGGTTATCAGAAGAAGAAAAGAGCTTAATTTATTTTAACTGCTACATATATTCAAAAATATGTTTCTTAATGTGACATCAGTGTGTTGCATGCTTGTATAGTATATGTCTCTTATCATCTACAGTACATTTCTTTACAGTTTCTGTGGTCTTTCCAGTTTGTGTACAGCAATGAAAGACTGTTCCCATGCATACAGTACATGTTTATGCGATTTATCCTGTACATATACTCTATGATATCTGTCATGTGTGTCTCACAGACAACACTGGGGGTGCAGGTAAACTGTTTCCGTACACTGGAGGACCTGGTGTTGGGGTACCAGCATCCCCACAAGGGCCTGGTCACTCCTCTGCTCTATGCTGTTCCCTGTGATACAGACACTGGGGATGAGAGCTCAGGTGGGCCCTCTAGCTGTCATCACAACAAATCATCTAATAGTTAAATACATATACAAATATGATGCACTATACCGTGCATTCATGCATACATAATAAAATAATAATAATGCCTATAAAAATTGTCCTCAAAGGTCCTCATTTCAGGGCTGCAATGTTCGTTGCTAATTGTTAATGTTTGATTTTGTGTTTCATGAATGCACAGATGATGAGAAGCCGCCTCCAGTTCCAGCCTCTGTCAGCACAGTGCCTTTCACGGGACCACCAGCAAAACCAGCCCCTAATGCCTTGTGCCCTGTGGATAAGTTGCAGGAGCTGAACACATCCAGGTATGAGTAACTAGCTTAAATGCATCACAGTTGTCAACTGCCAAAACTCCTTGCATAGTGTCTATCTATGCTGCATGTATAGCTTTTCTTAACATATGTGTTCTATTTGAGATCTGCTTATTCGTGACAATATCAGATTTGTGGTGTCACGATAATGTCTTTTTAAAAAATGTATTTATTATTTTTTGGCCTATTAATAATCTGTGTCCGTATAGTATATGCTGTGTGCTGAATTATTGCTCTTGGTTTACTCTATTTCTCAAATGTTTCAAAGAGAGATAAGAGCAGAAATGGCTTGGACAGTTTATAAAATATATATTACAGTCTTAATTCTGCCTGTTTACAGTACTGCGGGCGAGGTGATTGGTCTACTCAATGACTACCTCTTCAGTGAGCTGCCTATTGACATTGAGAATGTGCATAAAGGGGCAACAACTCTATGCCACCTCAAGCGTACTCTGGGTATTGCCTGCCAAGGCCTAAACAGGTTAGCATGTTTTTGCTTTTATTGTTAATGATGAACATATTACATACATATTGTTATTTACTGAAGATGTGCAGTAGATGTTTGGTCGTTAAACAAAAGTTGTGCATTGATGTGATCCACAGTGAGATTGACCTGACTCTCTCAAGTCTGGAAACCCTGGCCAAGGTCTTCGACCATCCTAGCTGCTCTTTAACACACACCAAGGTGCAGGTACAACACAAACCATGCAGTAATATGCTTTCCAAAGAACAGTAACTAACTTTAATTTCTAAAATGGCAACTCGGTACTGTAGGGGATGAAGGTGCACTGTTATACATCCATGTACATAAACTTATTGTGCCTTTTGTCTTGTATTTTTGTAACAAGGGCCCGGAGATGGAGATAGACAGCCTGCTGTTTAAGATTTCAGCTTTGGTCAGCCTCCTTTCTTCACTGGAGAAAAAGGTATGTTGATAAAAACCTGCTGCTGAAGAGTTGAGAAACTCAGACATTGGAAAAATTACACAAAGTTATCTTTTGATGGCTTTTCTTGATAATGGAAAGATTTATGAGTGACAATGCAGCGATTTCTAGCAATACTATTGCTTATAGATTCAGACCTGAACTTCTCCAAACATTTTAGCAACATCACCAATTCAGCCACTGGTCAAATCAGGAGTCTTGCCAAGATTAGATCATTTCTTTCATTCAGTGATGCTGTCATGAGGTGAGGTGCAGGGTAGCATAGTGAAACGTAAGGAAGACAAAACATCCCGCTGGCAGGGAGGTATGCTGGAAAAATAGGCAGACTTTTATTTTCAGTCTCCAAAAAAAATGAACATGAACATTTTGTAGTCTTTACACAGCTCTAAACAATTCTGGTGCTGCTCTTCACAAAGAAAAAAAAAAAATCTCCCCAGTCTCTCCGTTCCACTCACATATAAAGCATGAGAGCCCGCCCTTTCCAGTTCCAACTGGCCTATCAGGGCACAAGGTTAACAACAAATATACATTGTCTCTTTAACTTGCTCATACCAACAAGGCCTCAATACATTCTTCAATAGGTTAAGATAAATACTTTACATTCAAAAGAAACAGATCATCATCATCATTATCATCATTTGTACATCATTCAGTGTTTATCTTAATTGGCTGGTATTACATCACACTTCCAGTATCCAATCAAAACCGAGAACCCATCTACTCATACATCAGATAAAAGGGCAACTGTTGAGGCGTGCTTCCTCTTTAAGTACCAGCACGAGATGGCTTCCACAAAGGACCCAGACAAGGGACTCATGTCTTTAATATGTTTAACAAATAAACTTAATTTTAATGTGGAGTACAATTCTTGGTCTTTCTCATTTGATGGAACTATGCATTAATCAAAGAGAACAAAGAAAACGGTGTGCGAGAGAATGTTCACCTTTCTTAACAAAAAGGCAAATAGTGAGGGAGTTGGTGCTTCCTCACAGATGCGCAAACTCTCATTCATGCTTTTGTCTCCAGCCATGTAGATTACTGTAACTCATTATTTGCTGGACTGCCCCAGAAATCAATCAATCGCCTCCAACTTGTACAAAACACCACAGCTAGGGTTCTTACATCTCCCCTTTTCTTGCCTCACTGGTTACCTGTGGGGTTCAGAATTGATTTTCAAAATTTTATTGCTTTTTTTTAAATCACTGAGCGGCCTTGTCTCTTCTTATATCACCGACCTTCTCACCCCTTACACACCTGCTCGTTCTCTCAGATCTGCAGACCAGCTACTGGCATGTTTCCATTTCTCCAGCACTATTGCGTCTACATTACTATCAGGGCATTGATAAATTCCACAGTTCTTACAGTCCTGTATGTAACACTGCACATTTCTCTGCTCATTAAGGTATTAAAAGCATTACAAGATGCGGTGACCAATCACAATCTGGCAGTGCAGCCTAACCCACCCCCTCCTGAACTGACACCCACCAATATAACACCTGTCAAGAACCATGCCAGACAGCTGCCAGTCCACTCCTTTCAGGTAAATCAGGTTGAAAAAGGCGCTTCATGTTACAACCAACAAAATTCTGTAAATGGCCTGTTAAGACAAAGTATACAGCTGATCTCTGACAGTTTTTCTTTGTGTGTCCAGGTGAAGATGGTGAGGTATGGCAGACAGACTGTTTCTGTGGATGTGGACACAGGAGTGCTGCTCTTTGACAGGAAGGCTGGTTCATTTGGTATAGAGAGGGTCTCGCATGACAGAAGTAAGGAAACATTTACTTTTTAGTGCCTATAACCTTTCTCTTGCCTGCAAATGTATTGTATAATTGTCTGCTGGCATGTTTCTTGTGTGTCAGTCCTTCAGATTGTCAAGTTCCAGAGCAGTCCAGCCAAGGTCCGCATGGTGGTCGACAGCCACCACAACACACCACGGGAGATGACGTTTGAGAGTGCACGGGTAAGGCAAGATAATAGGTTTAATTATTAATTTAAATCCAGTTTCATTTCCCATAATTCACTGAGTGACTCTCGTCTCTTTCAGAAACGTGATGCCTTCTGCCAACTCCTCCAGCTGATGAAAACCAGGCACTCTCACCTGAGTGAACCTGATGTGGTCTCTGTGTTTGTTGGCACCTGGAATATGGGTAACCATAAATGTGATGACAGTCTCTTTCACTGTCAGGCAACAGAAGATTTGCTAATGTGCTGAAGTAGATGGAGAAGTTTTTTAAATTATTATCATTAATTGTGTTGTTGTGTGTCCACAGGTGGTTCCCCTCCTCCTCGCAGCCTGCAGTCGTGGGTGACCTGCTGCGGTTTGGGACACACCCCTGATGAGTCGACCGCCTTGCTCCCTCATGACATCTATGCCTTGGGGACTCAGGAAAACCCTCAGGGGGAGAGAGAATGGGCGGAACATATCAAATCAACCCTCCGCAGCTATACTCACATTGACTTCAAACAAGTAATTCCCCCTTTTTCCAACTTTTTTTCAACTTCAGCTGGTGATTCTTATGTCTAAATAGGGTGCATTATCCATAAAGCTACCATATTTCACAGAAAAAAGATTCACAGATTTCATTCCCAGAATAGTTAAAGAGGAACTCCACTGATTTTACACATCAAAGCATGTTTACCAGCCTTGGAGTACCACAATGTATGTGAAAAGGTTGTATAAAGCCTTTTGTGGCTCAAGTGATGTCACAGTTCGATTATTTTGATTTTCAGGTAAGGTCTCGATCGGATTTTGAGATCCATCTGTGTCCATCATGAGTCCTACAGTGTTATAGGAGCGCAATTCTAAATCAGTGGAGTTCTCGTTTAATAGAGCGAGTAGAGCAAAGGTTTACTGATACTGTGTCAGTGACCATGTTAACTGAAGTAGAGCCTGACTGTATAGAAATGGGTCAAATCAGTTGCAAAATCTGTAATTTTGTTAGCCTGGTTGGAAATCTATTGTAATGTGGAGCATTGTCCTGTAGGTGGCAGTACAGTCCCTCTGGAATATGAGGCTGGCTGTGTTTGTGAAGCCGGAGCATGAGAGTCGCATCAGCCATGTGAACACAGCCAGTGTGAGAACTGGCTTGGGGAACACATTGGGTGAGCTGCCTTGCATGATCTCACCATCACAAATGCATACGCAGCAAATGCAGAAAATGTACTATATCATGGCTGACAGCCAGAAATATCAGTGCATGATTAACAAGAACAACAATGTGTTTTTATTAACATGGATGTTTGAGATTGAGTATTTCTGTTGTTTCAGGAAACAAGGGGGCCGTTGGTGTCTCCCTCCTCTTCAATGGAACATCTTTTGGCTTTGTTAACTGCCACCTGACCTCTGGCAGTGAGAAAGTCCTGAGGTACATCGTGTGTATACATACTGTATGTGTGAGACCAGGTGTTTGTGCTCCTGTTTCATTTCTACGCAGTATTAAAAAGATTTATAATGACTGTCTCTTGTAACGTACACCGTGTTCAGGAGGAACCAGAACTTTGTGGACATTCTCCGACTGCTCTCTCTGGGTGAGAAACAGCTCGGTGCCTTTGACATCAGCCTGCGCTTCACCCATCTCTTCTGGTGTGGAGACCTCAACTACAGACTCGATTTGGATGTACAGGTCAGGCCGACAGTTATTATTTCTTTTTTTAAACATAGTGTTCTGATTTAGCACCCTTTAAGACTGGCTTGATAGTACATGTGGCATACGAGTAAATTGAGAAATGTCAGACATTGATGTTTCTGCTTCTTTGTGGTCCGCACTGACTCCAGGACATCCTGAAACATGTTTCCAAGAGAGAATTTGAGGAGCTCATGTGTGCAGACCAGCTGACCCGAGAGAGACACAAGAGGAAGGCCTTTCTCAATTTCAGTGAGTTTCAGTTCACTATTGGCCTTCTATATTGAAAGCTATGAATAGTATATCAGGTAGTTATTGTATAAGCACTTTAATGCCATTTTGCAATTACAAAATAAATTCTAAATAAATAAATACAATTAATTAGGTTTCGGTTCTACATTTGCTTACCTCACTCTGTACTCTTTCTCTGTTTATCATGGTTAAGAGGAAGAGAAGATTGCATTTCCACCCACCTATCGTTATGAGCGGGGCTCTAGAGACTGCTACCTATGGCAAAAGTACAAGACATCAGGAGTGAGTCATCTCTTGTCACACGAAAGCACCTCAGGAAAAACAGGTTGATGTGTACATAAAAAAACGCAGGACAGAGATAATATCTGCACCTCTGAGTAGCTGACAAAGAAATACTTTGATAACTTCATTAAGGTTTTTAGCCAAGCTAGCGGCATGGCTCTAGGGATGGCAATGTCTGTCTGTTGGTCGGTCCACCACTTTGATCCAGACTGAAATCTCTAACAACTATTGGATGGATTGCCATGAAATTTGGCACAGACATTCATGGTTCCCAGACAATGTATCCAGAAGACTTTGGAGATCTAAGGACAGCAGCGCAGAGGCTGTAGACTCTTAGTCTTGTTTATATCAGGTTCCCAATAGAGGTACCTCTTCGTCTTATTTTGTGTTTTAATAATTCTTCTTAAGGACATTTTCTGGTCTGGTGTCATACTTTCAGCCTGTAGGTTTATTATATTTTAGACTCTGATGCTAAATATATAATACATACTATACCAGCAAAGTACAACAACAAAGCAAAGAGAAGCATTCTAAATATACAGACACACTTTTTAAAGTATTTTTACGTGTAACCTAACCCTATTCAAGGGGTCTGTAGGGATAGTTGACTTTGACAGCAGCTGCCATGGCCACTAAAAATAGGAGGTTGAGAATTAACCCACAGTCTGGCATAACAGGAATGAAGGCACCCTTCAATGCAAACAGTTTGTGTGTGTGTGTGTGTGTGTGTGTGTGTGTGTGTGTGTGTGTATGTATATATATATATCTGGCAATTTCATTTGTAGACAGACAAACATACAATACAGTGTTGATTTATACCTAAATCTGTTTCTGTAGGTGCGAGTCAATGTTCCATCATGGTGTGATAGGATTCTATGGAAGTCCTACCCAGAGACACACAACATCTGCACTGCATATGGTAAGGGTTAAAATAAAAAATAAAAAATGCTTTGAGTAGAGAAGTAAACAACTAACGCCTAAACAAAATGTATAAGAGCAGCAAAGAAAGGGCAGTGCTTAAGTCCTGACACAGCCAAAGGTTTTGATGCAGCATTCTCAAATTAGATATCTGTGGTCATTTTTTTCATTTGTGCTATTGTAAAAAGAGAGCAACCCTCAAAACAACTAAGGGTCAGACCCTACATCCTGGTCTGTGGTCCACAAAGAAACAGAGTCATTTCCTCTCATTCAGCCTGGGCTTCTGTTTCTGACTAACCTCAGCAAACTATCAAAACACAACAACAAAACAAACACTGGGTAGTAACAAAACTACTTTGTGTCTCCTAAATCACTCTTTTGTCACATCTTATGAAAGATCACTGACAGCTCATATGCCTTACAGTGCTGTACAATCATTTTAGCTACAGTACACGAGATATTTAGTGTTGTTATTGCAAGTATAATAATATAATGGATTTGTCTCTTACCAGGTTGCACAGATGACATCTTCACAAGTGATCACTCACCTGTTTTTGCCACGTTCCAAGTGGGAGTGACATCACAGTTCAGCTCCAAAACAGGTGCCGTCATTGTTGTGGCCCTTTGGACACAAACAGATGGAATATGACTGAATCCCTTCATTAAGTGAGCAGCATTGTTATGCATTTGTCTTGCACAGATCAAAATTCGAGCATGGAGAGGGCCTGGATAGAGCTTGAAGGCATCGAGGCCATTGTGAAGACGGCAAGCAAGGCAAAGTTCTTCATTGAATTTCATTCGTCTTGCCTTGAAGGTATGGTGTCACATTAAAAGGGCATTTTATATAACGCATTATGCAGCACAGTGGCAAAAATGTATTCATGTCTTTCTTTGCAGAGACACGACGCTCGAGTGAGAATGACTCACAGAGCTGTGATGTTTCTGGGTTTCTCAAACTGGGCTGGTCCTTCAAACAGCTGCCGAAGGTTAGATGCTCAGTCTGTTTGGAAATGGCTGTTTGCTTTTGAAGTCAGATTGTTAACTTGAGATTTGTTTTTCTGTCATAGCTTCTTCCAATCATGTCCGACATGGAGTATCTTCAGGATCAGCACCTGCTGTTGTCTGTCAAGTCATGTGATGGGTTTGAGTCATACGGTTGGTCATAGGGCAAATTATTTCTTTTCATTTCTTTTTTCTTTTTCTTTTTTTAAACTCTTAACACAAGTGCTATCTACTAATCCAGATAGTTTCTTTATGTTTTGATATGGTTTGCAGATTTCACCTTGAGCTTGAAATCCAAAAATTAGTACTGAAAAGCTTAGCAGCAACATCTCTTTGGAAATAACACGTCTATTTTTGAACAATTTCATTGACAGCTGCTCTATTGTATTCTGCCAAGATACGCTTGCAGTTTCTTCATCTCTATGCAAAAGGGAAAAAAAATCACTATAAAATGTAATGATTATTGTATTTTAAAGCACTGAATTGAGTGTTTTAAATATACATTTTCTTCTAAGTGCTCCATATCATATGCGATTGACCTCCAATGCAGTTGAACTACAGTCAGTATGTCCAAAACTAAGGAAATTGTGTTGAAGTCTAAGGAAATAATGCTGAAACTATCTGGATGGACAGGTTGCACTCTACAATTTGTTGTGTTTCAGGGCGAAATGTCTCAATGATCTAATGAATGAGCCTTTAAAATCTTTTGTACAGGGGAATGCTGTGTGGCTCTGCGCTCACTCACTGGTGCATCGGAGCAGTTTGAAACATTTCTGAGTCACCGAGGTGAAGAGATGGGCTCCATAAGAGGACGGGTCAGGATCCATGTGCCCAAGGACAGACGAGGAACGCGGGAAAAGATCTACGGTGGGTCAGCCGGAACTGGTATTTTCCTACCCTCTGCTTTGCTTGCACTATCACTTCCCTCTAAACTTTCCTCTCCACTGTCACTGCATTCTTTGACTCTCCTGTGGGTCTCACATTGCTTCCTCTATTTGGTTTCTCAATGATCCCTGGCTTGGCTTTACACTTGCTGGTATCTATCGACCGCTTCCTCTTTTGGCTCCTGATTGACTGTCCCTGACCAGATGCATCCTGAGACACTGAAACAGGACAGATGAGTATTATGTCACCAGGTCAGGTACTACAACAACACACACAAACACCACTATGCTGTGTGATTGCAAACTGACATAGCCTTTGGCCCACACAGACTTAGAAGAAGTCTTTACGAAACGCATTGTTCATTTCCTGTGATTTGACTTTTTCAGAGTGGTTCTATTTTGAGAAAGATTATAAAGGTCCTGGGATGGGACACCTGTCTCCTGTATCTACACGGGTCCCAATAAACAGGTGAGGACCTCTTCATGTTTCCGAGCATCAGTGTAAAGCAGCAGAAAGGTTCTCCAGAGCTCTTTGAAAAACTTAATACCACTGTCACATAGTCTCTTTTCCGGGAGCAATATTTTATTTTGGAGGTTTACAAATCCTATTGAGTTTGTGAACACATTTTACCTGCTATGTTTTTCCACATCACCAAGCTCAAAGTTGGATTCACTTTCCACTGCATACTTTTATTTTGAAAAAAGTTCTCAGAAATGTGTTGCCAAATCCTGTTACAGTGATACAGTAGATATGATCTAAATGATATTGAAAAACTATGAATACTCTTTCATACTATTACTGTTTTTCAATGCAAAGGTTAAACAATGAGAGTGTAAAGCAACAATTTCAAACGTACATGTTTCACAGTCACAAAACTTGGCTCAAAGTTCTTGATGCAACATCATCAGGGAACTACGCTGGTCAATCAAATACATGCCAGTGCACATTCCTTGTAGAAAATGTGACCTGAAAGATGTGTTTCTACTGTTTTCCTTGCGATTGTTGAGACGGAGGATAAATACATTACTGCATGATAATTCGAGAGCTTTAAAACCCAGTTGTATAGTGATCTAAACTGCGGTGTAGTGTTTTGATACGCCTTCAAACTTATGGGTGTTGTACTCAAACTGGTTTCCCTGGATGGTGTTTCATCTTATCACCTGTAGCTGTACCTGTAGCCACATGCCCACCTCAAGTTTTTTTTTTAGCACAGAGCCACTTTTGGTCTGCAACTGCAGTGTTAACAGTGAATGCTAGAGAAAACGTGAAGAAAGCGAATGAGAATTGAGGACACACTGTAAAATTGTAGCTCAGTTTGCAAAATTCAAGACTTGTATATTCTTCGTAGGTCCTCGGCAGCTCCTCCCAAACTCACTCCAAGAAGCTACACCAATCCTGCCTACTTCATCTTTGAAGGTGTGTCAGTGGTGCGCAAGGAGGAAGAGGCTCTCCTCCCGCGAAGGGACCCTCAGGTGATCTGGTCTGGAAATGAGGCCTTGCAGCTCCCAAAACTCTCAGGACGTCGGGGCTTTGACAGAAGACCCTGCCGCAGATCAGACTTTACAGAGATTGAAATCCCAGCGGTCCTGCCCCAGTACACTCCAACCAATGACCTTCACACACCCCAAACCAACTCCTCCTATCAGCTTTTCCCGGCCAAAAACCCATCTCCCATACCTCCACCCTCAAGTAACGCCATGTCACAGTACCAGGAACAGACTTCACAACCCAGAGACAAATACCAAGAGAAAAATATTGTTCAAGACTCCATACTGCCCGAGAAGAACCTGAGGAACTTGTATATGAATCACTCAGTAATCATCAGGGAAAAAGCCAGAAGGGATCAAAATCAGCTTCTCCCAGAAAGGTCCAATCCTATCCGGGCAGCCAAGGCGCCGTCAGCTTTCCCCTACGTCCCCACTCACTTAGCACACTGTCAGGCCTCTGTTCCCTGGCTAGTGGATCAGCAGCCCCCTGGACCTACAGGAGACAACTCCCTCACTGCTTTGCAAATTGCCAAGTCCCTCAGCGAAGTTGACTTCTTCCCCACAGAGCAGAGAGGCCCATCCATACCCAACCAGAGGCAAGGAGATAGAGGCTACAGCTGGGAGAAAGAGGTAGGACACTGCTCTCAAAGACAGCTTTTATAAGATGTGACTCCTGGTTCTCTGTAAAAATAAATCTGTCTGCTTTATCTCAATGCAGGTGTCTGTCCTCCAAGGTGCACCAGAGACTGTGCAGGAGCTTCTCAGTACTCTGGGTCTTCAGAAATACACCCTGGGACTTAGCCTCAGTGGCTGGGATGATCTGGATTACTTCAGGTAAAGTAAGGATTTGGGATAAAATGTTCCATAAGCGGTACTCTCATAGACAGACACAAATAATGTGATTACTGTTACTACACAGACACAGAAGGCATTTTTGCAGTTACTAGAGCCAGAAAATGTAACTTTGGACAAAGGTGAGGGAGCCGGGGTGGAACTGAGTTTGGACATACAAGGTGCACCGCCACACCACAGGCAGTGTGACAGGCTGAGATAATAATACCAAAACCAATCCAGCAAATGCCCCCAAACAAGCCCCTATTTTAGGATCTAAATAAAAGATTTTAAATCAAAGCTAACACTCAAATTAGAAGAAGAGGAAAAAAGCTACTGAAAGACTAACTTTTTTTTAAAAACAAACAAAAAACTATTGACTTTGTATTTCAAGTGAAAGTCACATCAGTATAGTTTGAGATTGCACATTTAGCAGCCATTAAAAGGAACAACTAAGGGCATTCTACTTCATCACGGAGACATGGTGGTTGCTGCTAGGATATTTATAGAGCACCTTAATGCAAGCTCTATTCTTTGCAGTGTTGGTTGTACCATTAAAGCTGCCACCACCAAAACCCAGTGTTATTTTTCCACCACTGACCTGCTCTTCCTGCTTCACTCTGTGGTGCATTCACAAAATTAAACACCGGAATCTACAAACCAGAATAAAAAATTTAGCACACATGATATGAGTAACAGGAAACCTCTATTGATTTAGTCATATTTTTTAAAAATCATTCTATATGTGAGCAAGGTATATTTGTTTGTAGAGATGACCTCTGTGTTCACAAGACAGTTTGAATAATCAGTTGTAGGCCAGATCAAATTACTAGCGTGCATGTGACAGTCATGCTTATCTGAGTGAGATGACTGAACATGACTGTCAGGTCAGCAGTTAGAACTTCAGTAGGAGAAAAAATGCTAAAAATAAATCCAGTCATGGTGTGTTGGCACCACATGTACTTAAAAAGATTTGCTGCAGTTATAAATTTTACAAATTAAGTAAAAATGACTATTTAGTCAAGTTTGATTCAGTGCCATTTCTCCTCTCTGCAGTAGTATCACTGAGGAGGATCTTCGCGCTGCTGGAGTGACGAACCCTTCCCACCGACGCAGGATCCTCGAGAACCTGCCCAGAAACTGGAACTGACATACAGAGATGAAAAACACTGATGGCACGAAGCCTCGTATAGTCTGCTCAATTAGAACTGGAAGATGTGTTAGAACCGAGATCTGAAAGGAGGACAGACTGATCGGATTCAATCACATCAGCTGAACTCGACTAAGCCTTGCCGTCTTTTCATTTACTCGATCAGTACAATAGTTTGTCTGTGTCAACACAGCAAAGGGAACATAACGCAGGAAGTACTCGTTGCACAGTCCGCTTCAATCATCCATCCATCCATCCATCCATCTTGACAGATAATGAAAGAGGTGGGAAATATGAATGGAAAACATTGATGTGTGTCTCCAGTTACTGACACTTTTACAAATATTGATTATGGTATCAAGGTCTCATTAATTTCATTTTAATGAAATTTAAATGACTATAAAAATATAGTCCTTCAATTTCCAGTGTTCTCTCAAGGCTAGTGTTTACCATTCACCTTCATCCCTTCTACTGTGTGCTTTCCATTACTCTGCTATTATTGAGCCTGGATCTGAGCTTGTTAAAGCCCTCTGTTAAACCTATGGAGCATAAAACCCATAGCTGTACATATCTACTGGAACATTGTCTGTAAAGTTGGTATAAAAGGACCTGCCATGTCTCATGTTATTTACTGTCTCATGCTGTTGCTATCATGTCACTTAATCAGTGCCTATGTCCACTGTGCATGTTTTATGCAACTTTTACCAAGTTCAGCGCATAAAACAACTCTTGACTGTCACCAAGCAATCAAGTGTTATTTCATGCTGACGATCAGCGGTGGAAACAGAGAAATCCCTTCTTCGAGTCACATCATCACACTATATGTTGTTTACTTAATGCATATGGGTTACTTTTGTGAAACAGGCAACACAAGTCACTACTAAGAGAAGAGAGTTTGTAAAACCAGAGATACAACCATATTTTATTTTAAAAAAGTCATTTATAGGGCAATTCTTTTCCACAATACCTGGAAAATCCATGGCAAAAAGATGATGCTTCTCTATAAGTGGCAGTCATGAAAGTACCAACACACTGTGCTACAGTGTTACAGCAAGTATACGCATTTCTCTTTAGTGTTTGGTTTCTATTTCTCTGTTTTTACACAATTGGTATTTTCCATTTTTGTTGAAGTTACTGTAGAGTACCGAGGTTCTTATTGAAAAGTACATAGAGAATATTTCCTTGATCTGGATGACTGACCAAGAACCAGTGCTTTTCCAGTGTTACACCTTTATATAAATATGATTACATCAGTTAAATTTGTGAATACATGATGAATAATGACTGACATGACGGCAACTCCATGAACAAACATGTGAGGGTTGTATTTGTCGGCTCAGTTAAATAGTAGGCCATAGCAGAAAAACATGACACAACTATGAATCTGATCCTAAAATAGCTCTTAAATATTCCTCTCGTGTGGAGTGTGTGTGAGTGTGTCTGTCTTTTTTCTAGTAGCATTCAGTTGAGGTAGTTACTTATTAAGGCACAACCAAACATCCCTCTGTCTTCTGGCAGCAGGTCAGTGACCACTGAGTCAATGCTAATGTCATCAACTGTATGGGTGCTGGGATTTTTTGGCAACATGCAACTCAATGGAAAAGGATTGGAAAAAGAAAAATATTGGATGTTTTTCTTTAAAACTCACGTTTAGATTGACATAGTTGGTCCGTGATTATGCAGCCGCATGTTTTATGATTATTTAATTGAAAATGTGTGCACATGTGGACATAGAAAAGTTTAAAGAGCCCCTCCAGACATGTTTAACACATATCAAAATAGCCACCTTTGAATAATAATTAGTATGTGATATGGTTTTCCCACAAAAAGTTCAATTACCTTGTTAAAAATTCTTACATATCTCGTCCCTCATTGAAAAATCTAGATTCTTTGAATATGCAAATATTTGTGATTTTAAAAGTTGTCTCCTACTTCACTGAGAAATCCATTCTGAGTGTTTGAAAAGGGTGCTGTGGAAATTTGAAACCTCCAGTGCACAAAGTTACATACTGGACCACGATTGTAAACCGGTGGTACTGTAAACCGATGCTGTACTTTGAATGGGTTTCTGATGAAGAACATGCCTTGTCAGTGGCCCCCTCACATTCCAGACATGCAAACCACAGAGGCCCATACTGTACACAAACAGACACTCGCAATGCCTCCACCAAGCTGACCCATACACACAGAGACACACATTATGCGAATGGGGTGAAGGGATCTGGAATTTCCATCTGTGAGGGATTTGTTTTCACCTTAAGTGCATCTCACCCAGGATTTTAACTATTTTAGATAAGTGATTAGTCTTAAAAATATATCTTAAATAAACTTACAAATACTGCCAAGCTATATCTTGGGTGTTAAGCCTTTAAAATTGGAAAATAACATTTAAGTGTATTGATAATTGCTCTTGACTTTTTTCTTTGGTCAAAGCAGGACTGACCTCAGCTGTGCAGTCCCAGTATAGGAGCAGAAATCTGAACTTTACAAGGAGTTGCACTCTTTGCATGTGAACAGTCATATTATATGTACTATTGTCCATCTCAATTTAGACCATAAAAGGGCGATTCAAATCAAATGTGTTCATAAACTTTGGCTTATTGGAGTGGATAGGATCTTGTTTGCGACTGTGGGACAATCAAACGTTAGTTTTTGGTAACTTATTAAGTGACAGCCTCACTTCACCTCCGTTTATCATCTGTCTCTGACCACAGCATTGCTCATCCTGCCTACTTTTATTTCTTTATGATCAGACTTTACAATTCCACACCTTATCACGTGAATCTTACAGAAAAGCCTGAGATGACAAAGATTACTGAAACGAACCAGTTTATCCGTCAGAGCTCCAGAGTGCAAATGTTGCATTTTTATAACAGTTATACAAACTACTTTACAGCTGTGCAAATATTAACTTCTATAACATTTAGCAGTATTGACTGCAATTAAGTGTTGTCATGGGAACGGGTTTCATTCCTAACATACATAATACCAATGAAGGTAGAAGCATTCACATATTTTACTTAAATTAAAGTGGCAATATCACAATGGAGTTCTGCATTCAAACGTATACTCAAGTATGGAAGTACAGTATTAGCAGCAAAATGTTCTGTAATGTTAAAAATGAAAGTACTCCTAGTTAACCATCGTGTGTGTCAGGCAGGGTGTTGACATGTAGGCACTATTTTAATGTTGTGGCTCCAGACAGTGCTGAGTCTGACTAGTTTATATTCTGTTGGGTAATTTATATCATAGCATAGCATTCATGTGAGGAGCTCATCATAAATTAGACAAATTGCCAATAGACATTAAATAATATTAATAGAAATATTTTGCTGTATTTTGTAAAAAGCAGCAGCCATTTTAATCCAGAATGATTGCATATAAAAGACAATTGATAAATTAAAAATGTAATTGGTGTACTAATGTATGTCATAATAAGTAATCTTTTCTGTAAGTATGGAAGTGATGACAACGTCTCAAGTAAAACGTATAGTGTTTATTTGTACTAAATGAGCTCTGGTAGCAGTTTCACGTGGTTCTCTAAATTGAAAGTGACTTCCACTAAAGGCTTTTTTGGGCGTCAGTTTTGTCCACTTTGCACTGTGACTTCCTATTTCAGCCATAGAGTGAGTAGCCTACTCTCCCTGTATCCTGCGCTCAGCGTTGACTGTCCCTGCAGCTGTACCATGGACTCCTACACGACTCTCCCCGAAAAATAACTTTTAAGTGCGTATCTAATGTGCGCCGGCTGGAAGGCTCAGGGACGACCAAGACGGCGGGACTGTGAGGAACAGCTCCTGGATCTCGGCTGCGAAGAGAAACTGGTGGAATTAGACGACTTCTCTGTAGCAGTGGGATCAAGACCTGCGCAACACCAATAACTTCCCAGTTGTGGTGAGTAGCGACAGCGTCACGTGGATGTTTTAACACTATTAACAATTAATTAACGGTAACTAGTGCATTTACTCAAGTACTGCGCTTAGGTACAGTTTTGAAGTGATTCTGCTTTACTGGAGTACTTCCATTGTATTACTGTTACTTTGTACCTCTTCTCCACTATATTTCAGAGTGAAACATCGTAGCATACTTTTTACTCCACTACATTTCTTTTAGAGCTATTCTTAACGGCTGCTAACGTTGTTAAACATTACCCAACCGTAAATAAAGCAGTTAAAATACCTCCACTTTGACCGCTTACAACATTAAATGTTGCGTACATGCATCTATAATAATAACAATAATCTAATAATATAACACTCTGAAAGGTGCTATACTGCAGTGAATACTTTTTACTTTTTGATACTTTAAGTGTATTTTTCTGATAATACTGTGCTTAAGTAAAAATTTAAGTAACATGCAGGACAGGGTATTTTTACACTCTTGGCTGCCATTAATAGGCTACTTTTACTAAAGTGAAGGATCTGAATGCTACTTCCACCACTGTTAAATACAGACTCCAAAAAAGTGACTCCTCAATATATTAAACTTAGGGCTGCAACTAACGATTATTTTCATTATCAATTATTCTGACGATTATTTTCTTGATTAATCATTTGTTCTATAAAATGCCAAAAAAAAGAGTGAAAAATGCCCATCACAATTTCCTAGAGCCCAAAGTGACATCCTCAAATGCCCAACAAACAGTCCAAAAACCAAAGAGACTGAGTTTGTATTATATATTAAATAAAATCCAGTCTTTTTCTGCTCGAAAAACATTTTTAGTTTTAATTTAGTTTTAAAGTGTATTTTCTTTATAAATAATGTAAAAGTCTTCTTCCTTTTGAAGGTTTGGTCATCTGCTGGCTTGAGAGTGCTACAGTGAGAAGTCACTATGGAAACGGTCATCAGCAGCCCTGGCACGTACAACCAGTCCACGGTGTTCACCTCAGTCTTCAACTCTAGCTGTCGCTTTGATGAGGAGTTCAAATACATCCTGCTGCCTGTGTCCTACAGTCTGGTGTTTGTTTTTGGCTTCGTGCTCAATGCCACAGCTTTGTGGCTGTTCATGAAGATGCGTCCGTGGAACCCCAGTACTGTGTACATGTTCCACCTCGCCCTGTCCGACTTCCTGTACGTCCTCTCCCTGCCCACCCTCATCTACTACTACGCCAACCGCAGTCACTGGCCCTTTGGATTGGCTGTCTGCAAAATAGTGCGCTTCCTCTTCTATGCCAACCTCTACTGCAGCATCCTTCTTCTCACCTGCATCAGCGTGCACCGTTACCTTGGCATCTGCCACCCCATCAAGGCGCTGACCCTGGTGAAGTCCCGCCATGCCCACCTGGTGTGCGGCATGGTGTGGGGAGTGGTGACTGTGTGCCTGGTACCTAACCTCATCTTCGTCACCACCTCCAGGAGGGACAATGACACCCTGTGCCATGACACAACCAGCCAGGCGGCCTTTGAGGAGTATGTGGACTACAGCTCTGTTGTCATGGTGCTCCTATTTGGCATCCCTTTCCTTGTCATTGTGGTGTGTTACTGCTTGATGGCGCGCACCCTGTGCCGGCCCAGACAAGGATTATCTGCCAGCCAGCAGGGCGCCGCCTCACGTCAGAAGTCCATCAAGCTCATCATCGTGGTGTTGGTGGTGTTTGCTGTGAGCTTCGTCCCATTTCACATCACACGGACCCTCTACTACACCTCCCGTGTGTTAGATCTTAACTGTGAATTCCTCAACATTGTCAACTTTACCTACAAGATCACCAGGCCGCTGGCGAGCGTCAACAGCTGTATTGACCCAATTCTGTATTTCCTGGCTGGGGATCACTACCGGTCCAAAATGATGTTTGTTCTGACAGGAAAAAGACAGACGACAAGCAGCCAATTGCCTGAACAGGCACAAACACAGCCGAACAATAACCACGGCATCGCTCTGGTCTATAAGAACTCAGCCCTTAAAGCCAGTGGAGAGATTGCGAGATAGCAGGAAATCTTTTGCAGAAATCTTAAGTATTAAAGATTTCTGCTCTAGACTAAGCTAACATTTCTAATGCCACTTGCAGAATCACCTGTTTGATTTTCCTTTTTCTGCACTGAGAGGCTTGGAAGAGAACCAGTTTACTGTAATATTTACTTTGAGTATGTGCTTTCACTCCATCAAACCTCTAATGCCTGTGTTTAACAGGCATAAAGACCATCCCCTCTCTTTCTTGAGGTTACTGTGTTTGTAAGATGAAGTTCGAGTGGATCTGTCCCCTTTCCTTAACGTACAGTCTCCTACCACAAAGGGATTATTACACATAACTCAAGTTATAATAGACAGTATTCACGCTGCTGTAAACTGCGATTCTTTGTGGGGAAAACGGTGCATATGCAGAAGAAACTTTCAAATCATGGGAACAGACACTGGTGGTCACAGTCAGTGAATTGTTGTCATCTTGCGTAAGGAGATGTGAGCAAAGATGACTGATAGTCTGGCTATTGCCTCAGAAATTAGACAATCATGGGGCAATCCTTCCTGTTTTATCAACAATGTCTGCGTGTTACCCTGAAACTGCAGCTACAGTCAGTGCAGCTCCTGATCCCAGCTGTTTTAGTCCTTCACCTTTCACAGCTGTCTTTCGCTCAACTATGAAGAAAAGCAGAGAGGCTGATCTGGACGAGACATATCTTTTCGCCCACGCCTCAGAGGAATTAGGGAATTTTCCTTTTTACCCTGTTACCTTTGGGACTGATACATGGAATTTAAAAACCTTTTTTCTATCAGTAATCTAGGCTGAACTCCTTGATAGCTTTGCAGGATGTGAAAGCAGAGTTGGAAAGTTTTACTTAATGCTACAGAGCATTTGTCCCTCCACCCTTGATTTTAATATTGATGTATGAGACTATGCTGGAGCAGATGTATTCACACAGCTCTGTGTCACACGGTGTTCTCATAATACGAGCACTATCTTTGAATGTGTTTTTGTTATTTGATTTCATAAAATGTTACAGCATGAGTTACTGGTATGTCACGTATCATGAACTGATTACTCAATGAAGCTTTCAAGTGCGGGCAGTGTGAAATCACCTACAAATTTCTTAGTCAAACTGAAACTAACTCCACAGAGTTGGTTTCAGAGAAAACAATATGTGCCTCAAACAACAAAAAAATATTTTTCCTTGGAAGTCTACATCAGCCGTGCAGCGAAAGCTGTAGGACATGAGGGAACACCACTGAGAGTGGTGAGAAAGACTGTTATCATCTCCATATATCATTCAATGGCAAGAAAATGATGCAGGCTTTTTGGATAAGGGCGCAGGATAAATGATGGAACAGTTTTATGTTAACATAAGAGCAAAGGGTAATTAAAAATAATGCAGTGTGGGTTTGAACAAAGTTTGTCCCCACCACATGAGTTATGACTGATCCACTGGCCAGCTGTTTGAAGAGGTTAAACTTCATGTCATTACAAATAAACTATAAATAAAGTTCAGAATTCACCTAAACTACCTTGTTGTAACAATCCACAGTGTTTGTGAACATGAGCAACTTCTTTCCACTAATAGAAACCAATAAAATGATAACAGTAGTGCAGTAGTAACCAGTAGTAAGCTAAAGGCTAATGATAATAATAATAATAATAATAACAGTCCACATGACTATGTATACTGTTTGGAAATATGATTCCATATTGTCTGTAATCTACAAACAATGGATTATAAAAAACAGATTATCAGCGCTGTAAGTCATTCTGAGTTCTTTGGCTTTTTCTCAAAACTGAACATCTTGACAGAGTGCATCTTAGTGCATCTAACTCTTTACATGAGCTTTTGTCAGCAGTTGCTTTCACCAGCATCTTGTACATCATATTTCACCAACTCTTGGCAAGTAAAAAAAACCCTGACAAAGATCTGCAAATCTGACACATGATCTATTTTCTTTTTTTAGTGATTAAAATGGATCTAATGAAGGCTTCAAACTGTTTGCCAACAAGACAGGGCAGCTCCGTGAGCAGTTTACCTCACAGTGAGTGGCGCCTTTCACTCAGCGGTGTCGTTTCCTCCTGTAATGTAAGCTTATGAGCGCCTCCCTGTGGTCTGATTAGGTCAGGAAGTTGAACTCAGTAGCAGGTCAGCAGAGCTCACCTACTCAGCTGGGTGTCGAGAAGTCAGATAACTTTATGCGTGAAAAATGTCTTGTAATTTTTGAAAGAAATGACATTTTCCTGTTGTAAAACTGTATCACTACAGCATGCTGTGGGCGTATTTTGGCCCTCAGCGTTGTCTAACAGACAAAGAAGGCGACCCGAGGAAGGTAGCCTACATGCGCCCCAGAAACACGGTAAGAAGGTCAGGACATCCAACCTGCAAAGGTGCTGAAAACACTCTCTGTCCGTATGTGATTGTAAAGTGTTTCACGTGTCTAGGTAACATTAAAACACGGACACATCCATCGGCCTGGGTTGGGTTGCATAGGCTGCTCCGGTGGAAGCAAACCTTCATGTTCTTTATATACAGTCTATGGTTAAAACACATTTATTTGCTTCAGTGTTGGGCGGCAAAGACGTTTTAGTCAAGTCAAGTGTGTCTGATAACACCTCTTGGCCTAATAGGCTTCCAAGTAGGCCTAACCTAGGCTAGGCTGTGTGTTTGCAGGTTGCACTTGTAGACGAGGGTTCAAAATGGAGGTTACACCTTAAAATAACATAGAAAAGCAGAGAAATCTTAATATTGCAAAGTCAATGTTTTTATTGTTTGTCACTTGCAGTAAAGTCCATGTGATCTGCTCCGTGCATTGTGCAAAGGAGATGATGAATGACCAGTGTGGGCGAATTGCACCCTTTCAGTTTGTATAGGTGATGCCCTTGATGTGTCGTTTGCACTGTTGCTTGTCTTGAAATTCTCCTTAAAGCATGAATGGAGTATTTGGGTTAAATAGAATAGAACTGAGCTAAATGACATCTTTTAGTGAGTTTTGCATCACACTGAATGATGAGCCACGTGCCCCTCTCTGCAGCTCAGAAAAATCTGTGTTGGGTTCATGAAACAGTTTAATTACCACTTAGATAAACTGAAGGTGCGTGACAGGCAAGCTTAAAAAGAGAAGCTGATTTTCTTAGTTTTGTAGTAAGTTGATATTGTGGAGGTACATTTTTTTCCACCTGACTGCTGTAACATGTTAGCAAATCTTTGTTTCAGTCATGCTGTTGGCTCACTTTATGTGTCTGGTTGCCCTTTAGGAGGCAGGCTTCACTAAATCAAATCAAATATTGATCTAAATTATTTAAATTATGGGTCATACTGACAGGATATGTTGGTGACTTGTGTGTCTGGAGATGTTCCACCTGTGCATTGTATTGATTAGACATTGCTTTATAAATCTGAAGAAACTAGTTGTTTTTTTGAAAGTATGATTCAACTACATAATGCTGTAAGGTACTGAGAGAAATATTACCTTATTGACTTTTCTAATTATTAAATATAGCTAAATATACAATACAGAGTAACTAAACTTTATACTTTAAACGGAGATATGCTGTGTGCTTTGGGTTTGCTGTCATCCAACATGAGTTTTAAGATAAACAGATAACTAATATAGGTAGTAATATTATAAGGATTTTGATAAGTTTAACGGGTTTAATGTTACCAGAGCCCCACCCCCGCCTGTAAGACAACACCACGGGTATTTTCGCCCCATTAATAAATTGATTTGTATTGGCTTAGGTAGGCCTACAGAGAAGAAAACGCACATGAAGCGTTAAAAGACTTACATGATAAAGGATTTACATGTAGTCTGAACTTATATGTCTATGAAAGAAAACAGAAGGGACACTGTGACCCCTTAATGAAGGTACATTTACTTTTAATTTTAGAAAGGTGACATTTGATCAGTAACTTAATTAGTACATTTAGCGGTTGTCACTTTTATTGTGCCAACGCAGTTAGGATTTACAAATAACGCCCTAGCCAACAACTAACAGAAAACAGAATTAAGAAAACATTAAAATAATGTATTAGATGGACGTTTTCAAATTGTTGAAAAATCCCTCAAATATGATGAGCCTATTTTGAGCCTAAATAATTCTCGTCAAATAGTCATATTAAAAGATGCCAAAGGAATTAAATGTTTATGCCATGTGGTGGATTATATTTATTCTCTAAAAACATTTCAACCAGTTGAAGTTGTTTCGGTAAAAAAAAAAATAATAATTTGTCTGAATTTACTCTTAAGTGACGCAGGTAAATTAGGCGAATTGACCGCCACTGCTGTTTATTGGCCTTATTATTTCATCTGTTTATTTGGATCTGTGTGCGTCTCGTTTCTCCAGGTTTACTTGAATTAGTTGCAGGGCCTTTTCCCCCATCACGCAGGCAAACACCACTGGATTAAACACTTGATGTCCTCGGACAGTCAGGACGTCTGAGCTCAATCTGATCCACCAGCTTAAAGTCTTCACCTGCAGAAAAAACGGTGCAGTTAATTGACTCCAATGTTGGTTGATATTTGCAATTTTGGAGTGCAGGACTAAGGCATTTTGAAATTTCAAATACCAAAAACTAAAATCTTAAAGTTATTGCAGCTGATTTTAATGGACTTTAAACCTATTTTTGGACTGTTTGAAATCTCTGTTTTAGAGCAATTTAGTTCCAGAGGATGAATACAGGTTTTATAAGAGAAAATTGACTATATACTCTCACAGACATGTCTAGCTAAACAGAGTCAGGGAAAACATAATCTTAACCATTTCATCATCAGAAATAAAATGTAGTAGGCCTATAGAAGTATTTACTTTTAATTAAAGGGACATATTCCTGTTAGTAGATTTCAAAAAATACACTGTGTATTGAGATACACCTACGCCTCGGCATAAAGTGATGCATTTGTTGAGCCTTGAACATTTTGTCTGTGTTTTTCTCTTGTTTGGCAAATTATAAGGCAGAGATGAGGGATTTCAAGGACGCACGGACTTCAATTTAATCGAAGAGGCTGAGAGTGGAGTGGAAGAGTGACACACAGAGGAGAGAAGTTCATTATTCTGCTGAAAAGGAGACCAATGGCTTTCACAGTCGCCATGGTAACTGTCCTTTCTTTTGCAGTCAGACCTATGATAAGGTACTTCACAGCATTAAGCACAATTATTGCAAGGTAAAAGGGGAAATATTGCTTTCCAGTGCTAATAGATGTTAGATATTGATTGGCATAGCGATTCGTATAGAAGTGAGCCCCGACTGTTTCACCTGCCTGACTCTCTGCAACCTTTATTGAAATTTGGTGGAGGTGATGCTGGATAGGCCTTTGTGGCACTGTGGGCTCCAGCTGCTCTTGCATCTTTACTTTAGCTGAATATCAGAAAAAAAAACACTTGTGACAGCAAGAAGATGAAGACAGATAACGGGTCAATATCTAGAAAATTGCAAAAAAACCCAAGAAGTTGTGATTCATTTTTTTTCAGGGAAAAAAAATCTTAATGGCCGCATGCGTTTTTCCAGCTCCCTTTGTTGCAAAATGTCTCATAACATAAATACTAAACACCCGCTGCTTCCCATCATTAGCATGTCATTCTGTTGTCAAGTGACCCTGCTCGCACAATGGCTGGTGGGCCTTGGCAGCAGTGAGGTCAGCGCCAAGCACAAGTCCAGGCCATGGGGGGTGGGTGAGAGGATGGAGGATTAGCATAGTGGAAAGCATGGGAGCTGGTGTGTGTGTGTGTGTGTGTGTGTGTGTGTGCGCGCGCGCGCGCGTGAGGAGGGATAGGGTGGTGGTGGTGGTGGTGGGGAAATTGTTTTAACCCCTATTACAGCAACTGCATGGCGCTTCTCTTATCTAGGCTGCTGCAGCCACTCATTAATATTCCATACATATGGCAGTGCTTTCTGTATCATTGTCTATTAATGGGAGGGATAATCGCTCATTCAATTATCAGGCAGTCAGCAAAAGACCAACCGTGCCTACACACCCCTGGTTCACACAGTGGCACAGCCCAAAACAGAGGTGTGCCAGTGAGAAGGTGAGAGCGATAGCAGGGATTACAACATATTAGCTACTTTAATAAATCAGCCGGGAGTAATGTGAAGCAAATAGGGATCTGTTGGCGAACAAGAAACACGCCTGCACTTTGTAGCAACAAAGCAGAAGAGGGCAGCATCTTAAACCTTCCTCCTGTTACTTAAAAATCCCACACGGCTCTCCCACACATCAGTGCCATGGCCACGATCCATGTGACAGTTTCAGAGATGCTTTTAAACATTGAAGCGACTCCTTTGTGGCGGTGACCTGTGGTCAGAAAAGGCCGTCGATAGCTCGGTGATAGACTCTGACGTCTGTGCTGAATAAAGCTTGACCCTGATGTCTGCAGGCCAAAGATCTGTGAAGGGATCAAATGTAGCGTTCATTCCTGTTGATCTGTGCTTTGTGGCCTCAGGACCCTGCGCTGTCTCCCCGCTGCTGCCGGGGGCACGGCCTGGATATGAAGGGGTTACTGATAATAGTGTGACCTCTGGCTGTTTTGACCTGAAGAGACCTTGTTGAGTCAACACAAGTGCACACACACACACACACACACACACAGAGTGAGAGAGAGAGTGAGAGAGAGAGAGAGAGAGCGAGAGAAAGAGGGAAAGAGGGAGAGTTGGAATAAGGTTGTTTAGTTATCCAGTGCACTGAGTTTCTTCAGGAGGTGGGCCAGGAGATTGGGAGTGCAGAACTGTTGCAAGCAGGGGTGTTTTGGGGGAGTGTGAAAAAGATAGGAGGTGAAATGTTAACAAAATCTTATAAAATCCGTAGTTTGATAAATTTTATGCATTTTGAATGAACCGAAGGCGGCTGTGGCTGTGGAGGGCCTTTGTTGGAGGTCCCATTTTCTCTGGCAGAGCAGCACGCTCACAGGGTCAGCGAAGTTACGAAAGTAATTAAAGCTCGGTGATTCACTGCCTGCTGCAGAGAAAAGAAAGCAAGCTGTCATTCTGATTTAGAAAAATAAATTACAATTTTAATAATGGGGGAGGATGGGGGTGCGAGAACGTCTAGAGCCTCGGTGGGTTGGGGGGAGGCGGGGGTGGGCATGTTGGGNGGGAGGAGGGGTCGAGGGGGTTGCTGGCTGCCTACTTATCAATAGTTGCAATTTTTTGAAACCGCATCGGTAGTACATTGCGAGAGCACAAGTGCCCTTAAAAAAAGAAAACCCTGGAACATTAACATACTGATTTCATGCGCATGGCAAAGGGCCTGAGCCAATATCAGAGAGGACTCAGCACTCCTATTGTCTGCTGGGACTCTGGTCCCCTCTGATATGAAAATTCAATTATTTTATAACTAGATCTGGCGCTGCGTTTTGACAGTCGACAGTAGTGCCTTGCCAGCTGCATCAGTGTGGGGGACCAGAGGCTCCTGATAGCGAGAGGGAGGCCTTTCAGACATTGACATGTTTTTGGGGGACAAGATTGCCTAAATGTGTTGCATTTAAGGACTGAAAGTTAATCTAATGCACCACCATTATCTCACTCAGGTAATTCCAATACTGTCCTCAATCTATGTTTACGCTCATGCACGCAGCCGCATACTCGCACATCCATTCATTCTTCAGCACTTTGAATCTGATTCCCAGGCTTTCTGCATCCAAACAGGTAATGTATTTATTTTTCTGCCGTGCATATTCTCAGAGAGCTGGAAACTATATGAAATAGAAGTTGTTTTCTAAGAGACATCAGCAGTTTCTAGGTCATAATTCTGTAGGAAGACACACAAGAAAACATACCCAATATGAAATGGTACTTTTATACTTTTGCATCGCAAATAGTATATACATACAATAGTTATATACTGAGTTACATACACGTCACTGTGAAATATAGACACCTTTCCCCAAATTTTTCACAAATGTCTTTGTCTGAAAGAAAAAGAAATCTCACTTTCTGTAAGTGTACTGGTTGTTCTGTTGTCATATATGTATTTTAAATCCAGAATTTACTGCATGTTAATGTTACATTAGTTACACACAAAAACTTTCGAGGTACTGTCCACACAGACACATAAGCTGGCCTATTTTCTGAGTTTATTGGAGAAATCCTTTCATTACCTCCGTGGCTCATTGTGAGTGTTCTGAGGGGGGTCTGTTAAGATTAGGGAACAGGAAGCAGCCCCCTGGTATGGCCCTCAACTCAGACCCCACTGTGTGGCGCTTATTAACCCAGCCTGGGAGAAGACGTACCTGCCTCCCCTCATTAGGCCGTGGTGGAGTACGCGCTCAGCCCGCAGAAGAATGGAACATTAATTAGTATTCTCTGCAGGGGGAACTGCCATTAGCACTTAATTAGCAGTAAGAGTACCATTCAGTCGGGCAGCCAGTTAGTGTCTAACACAATATGTTCTGTGTCTTTTCCCTGTGTGTCATGGTAAAACGCTGATGAAAGACCTTGTTGTTTGTGCATGCGTGTTGAGCAGAGTGCTGCTTCCGTATACATGTTCCATACATGTCCTTTCTCTTTTCACATGCAGCGCATCAGACCAAAGATGTCACGGTTTGTTGTCTTTATGGTATATTTCTGCAGAATTATTTGTTTGAATACATCTAGAAGAGAGCCATAACCCCCTTGAAAACGAGATGATACATCTCGAGGGGTTTATTTTTTTAATATAATTAATTAGATTTGATTTTGAAAGAAGCTGGTCTGAAGGCACAGTAAAGGCCTGTGTTCTTAAGTCAGCATGCCTCTATATCTTTATCTCTATAAGATTTAGCTTTGTGTGCTGCCCTCTTGCTGCTGTTGACCTCCATGAGGGCAAACGCTGTATTCTCATCCGCCCGCACGGCTCGGCCCGGCCCCGGGGTGGTAAAGTGGGTGATTAGGGGATTGAGGTCAACTTTCCCCATTGGTCTCGGGGAAGTTCCTTTGATCTGCTGAGTAGGCATTCTTCTCTCTTTTCTCTGTGTTCTCTGTCCAGCACCGTCACCACCGAGGAGGACAAGGGAGGCTGTTAACCCACCTCAGTCCACTCTTCGGCCTCACTGGTCCTCACTCTCCCCCTGCATTCACCCCTCCTCCTTCCCTGCCAACAGCTTTTGGAGGCTCAGGCGGATGGTGGTGGTGGTACCTTTTCACTTCCCGAAATCTGAGAGGCGGAGAGCTGTCATTTGCCAATTTGGCGTGAATGGGGCGGACAGCGGATTGAATGTCGTTTTCCCACCAGGCTGCGCCATCCAGATCAGCAGGGGAGGGAGGGGGTTACAGGAGCGGGGTGTAATGCTAGAGTAAAATTAGAGCTTTGATGGCAGCTAATAGTGTATGATGGGTGGCGCTGAGGTGGATTTCCAGTAAAGACGCCACAGGTTCCTTCTCTCTCTCTGCCTCTCTCTGTCAGCTAAGCACTGACACACCTATACGATTATGTGGGCCCTGCCTTCTTTCTCAGAGCTGTAATTTCTCCCGGATCAATTTAATTATACATCTCCAACTCCAAGCCTGCCTATGTCAAAGGGCCAGACCGGTTCTGTTTCTCTGTGCGCCTTCTTCTCACACACACACATACAGTATATATGTATATACGTACACACACATACACAGATCACTCTTTGAGCTAGTAAAGACACTGCATAACAAGACTCGCAGATTATGTTACTGAAGTCCTCCACTTTACATTTGTGTATGACACCGTAGGAGGTATTGGTGCTGAAATGATCACTCTAACCCTCATGTTGTGTTTGGGGTCCTGGAGACCCAGAGCCCTTTTCACAGCTCATTGACACATTGTTTTAACAGACTGATACTTAATGACTTTTCCTTTATGAGAACTGCTTACAAACCACGTTTCAATTGTGCGCTACAGAGACCCCAGCTGTAAAACAGGGTTTAATGCGAAGGATCTTCACATGCTGTATATCTGTGTTGTTGTTTACAGAGCACTCCCAAATCTCAAATAAGTCAATTTGGATTTCTGTTATTGGAATTATGAAAGTTTGTCGATAAACGGTCTTACAGGAAAGTAGACCTTTGTGAGGTCTAATCGACCCCAAACATTAGTCGTATCTTTGTCTGTGAATGACTTTTTGACCAACAAACTGAATATGTGGTAATGCATAGCCCATATGACAGATTGAACATAAAATATTTTATTTGTGTAGTAGCAATGCTTTATTGTCCTATCTTTGTTCTGTCACCTTCGTCAAAGGGAAGAGTTGTCAGTATTTTTAATAAGGTCAGAAAAGAAAAAAATAATTGCTTGATTTTTGCAATTGTTATTATTACTTTCACATACAGCATTGGGGTATGTGGGGACATGGAGTAAGCAAAGCCAATGTCAACAAAAATAGATCGATTAGTCAGTTGATAGAAAACTAATCAACAATTTTAATAATTGATAAATAATTTGAGTTTTTTTTTTGTTTTGTTTTTTTAAAGCAGCATTTCAAGAGTGAGGATTTGCAGCTCTTTTTCTACTGCATATCATTATAAACTGTTAAATAAGCAGCTGGAAGACAACACCTAGGACTCCTGGGCCATGCAATGGCCATATGTTGCATCAGTTGCAGTGCTGGTAGGTTTATAGCAACATTAGATTAATAAGCAGGCAAGTACTTGTACGAGTTCTAAGGAGATTTTTATGTTCAGCATCAGAATATGAGGCAGCTAAGTGCACTTTTGGTTTCTTTTGAATTTACAGTATTGTAATAAGTTACTAAATGAGAGGATGGATTTGTGTTGTGCTGGATGGGAAGGGTCTTAGGCTTTGCAGCCGTTTCCTTCAGGGCCTTTTTTAAAATCCACATTAATCACTCAGACCCTCCCTGCCTCCCACCCTGCTGCCCACTGAGAGACACGAGGATGCACGAAACACAACACTGGGACCTGCCTCAGGGCTACCAGGCACACACACACACACACACACACCTACACTACATTAGATGTTTTGATAGTTTCTGGGGCACGAGCTGCACTGTGATGCTCTGACATATGGAAGCTTAAAGGCTTCTTAAATATCCATATCAATCTGCACGCTTGTCAGCTTGACAATGACGGAAACAGAACACCATTAACAGCGTCAGGCAGTATCATCCTCATCTGTGCAACATTAGAGAAATAGACGTGTCTCTGGAAGACATACCTCTGGACGCTAGCCAAGTGTGAATTCTAGTTTTTGGTTGGTTGTAATATTGAACTGTTAGACCCAAACGTTGCGTTTGACACTCGTGTTCTCAGGTTTATTTTAACTCAACCAGAGTGTTATGTGGGGTTGGACCTTTTCTTGTTTGGTTCAAGAGTCAGAAATATAATATCCTGTTTCAAAATGGATCAAATTGCATTGATTTCATTGTTCTGCTCTTTCTTGGTAATGCGTATATGCTTGTGACCGTGTGAGGTGATTGTCCTCTTCCTGCTGCACAGAAAGCATTGTATTCCGCTCTCCCGGGATGGGAGATGTTTTGTTTTTTGAGCTCTTTCACACCAGCTCTCCTCTCCCTCTTTTTTTTTTTTTTTTTTTAACACAATAGACCTCTCTCCTCTCACCCAGCGTGGCAACCCTTTCAAATGGGAAGCTCCAGGTCAGTTTCCCTTGCCAAGTTTTGCAGCTTGCCATGTTGTCTATTCTGCTCAGCTATTTAAAAAATGTTGAATATCAACAATGGCTTTCACTGGTGCATTGTCAACTTTTGTATGAAGCAATCTTGGCTGAATGAGATGGGTCCCAGAGCAGGGAGAGCTCAGCTGCAGTGTGCACTGCCACACCAGCGACTGCCCAGCTCTCTCGCTCTTTATATATTTCTCTGCTGCACTGGGAGCTGCCATGGTGGTGGTACTCCTGTCTGAATGGCCGTGGTTGGAGTCTGGGCTGTGGATGTCACTGCTATCTTCCAGTCCATGGTCCGGCTGCTCCTGGGCCTGCTGACAGCCAATTGTTGAAGGTGTGTCTGACAGAGGGATTGGAAAGCAGCAGCAGCCTTGGGACCAGTCAGAGCTTGGTGAGTGTCCTCAATTTTCTGGCCAGAGTGGGAGGAGGTTAGTAGTAAAGAGAGGAGGGAGGGGGCGTTCAGGGAGATGGTGCAGGGAGCTTTGTGTTCTGTGAGTTGTTTACTGTCTCTGTACACGCATATATTCATTAAGACACTGTCCGATTTAACCTGTGGAAATAATTTATCTTTAAAGACACGTCATGTCACCTGTTGGTCTAGATGTCATTCTGATCAGACGCAGTAGAATTAAAAATAACAGAACAGATGAGTAGAAGTTTGAATATTAACTAAAAGTCACAACCCTTCTGTCCTGTTATGATATACTGACACAGACTCAGAAAATCAGAACTCGTGCTCCACAGTGTGCAGTCTACAACCATGTTGACACTTTAACAATTTCCAAACTCCCTACAACACTAAAGGTTTGTCCTGTCTGATATTCACACTGGATGCATCGGTGACTTCATGCCGAGCCCCCGTGTGTTTGCACAAGCATGTACGTCTATGTTTGTGTAAGTGAAGAGAAAGATGAAAGCAAGAATGAGAGCTTGCTTCCAGATAATAGTAGCTTAGCCTCTTTGTCCTGCTGTCAGCCAGGAGAGGAGCGAGGCTGGAAATCGCTCCAATGCAGCGGCAACATCTTGTATGTTTCATTGACGTATCAGTCTATGGGGCAATGAGCCGTCGCTTCTGCACTCCTCTGGTCTGTGTGTGTGTGTGTGTGTGTGTGTGTGTGTGTGTGTGTGGATGTGTACAAATAGGTGGCACAGTTCTTTATTAACTGTTAGTGGAGAGCGATTGTTGACATAAGCGAAATGGTAAAGCGTTATTAGTGCGCCACGATCAATTGAGCTGCTTAGTAGTTTTGCATTTACATAAAGAATTAAGCACATTAATGATTTTTGCTGTTATTTTTTTATCCTTTCGCACTTTTTTTAATCATTTTCTTTTTTCTTTAGTACATATTTTGTACATAACATATTCAGAGGTTATTGAAACAAGAGGGGTAAGTCACTAAGATTTTAGAGGGATATAGATAGTTAGTTCAATCAAAAGGAAACTCATTTGAAGTCTAAAAATGCTCCAGCATCTTATTTTTTAACATTTGATTTGGTTTGTCACACTGAACACCAAATGTTTTAATACTGAAACTAAAATGAACACGCTCTCATTATCATTTAGTCACATATTCCTCAAATAATAATTGGTTCATGCAGTAAAAAAGTGTGATACGGACTTGCCAAGCCTTTTTGAAACACTCACCTGAAGTGAGCTCTAAATGTTAGCGTACCAGTAAACAGAGTGGAGACATCCAACCTTCTGGAGGACCTGTGTTGTCCTCCGTCTCACCTCTCTGAGCTCAACCCAGTGCAAGGTGACCAAATTCATCTCAGACCAGCCCATCCATTATCTTGTCAACACAGTCAGCTTCCCACCTTAGTTTGCTCTTCTCCCAGAAGACTTACTCTAATGAAATGGGCAATAATCACCGCACTCATCTCGTCATGCTCAAGGTAATTAATATATTTAGAGGGCGATGGCTAACTCTTAATTAAATTATGCCTCTTTTAATGAGACCTTGACTGGGACAAAATTTATGACCACTATCTGCTTTATCAAGTGCTTTGCACACAACAAAGATTTGTCATTTTCTCCCAAATCACAGCTAGATTGCACACAATGGTACTCATGATTTATATATCAATTTATGCTTGTTTGTTTCTTTATTTAAGGTTTAATAAATTACCTCTTATAATTACCTAACCTAGTTTTGGGTTCTTAAAAGCCCCAATTAATGCTCAGCACTGTATCTCTGTTACATATTCATTTTGGAGGAGAATACAGATAACAACTTGGTGGCATTAATCATGTTACAAAATTGGGTGTATTTAATTAATTAAAGTTACACTGCAAATTAATTGCGCATTCTCACAATATTATCTTAACCTAATGAAGGCTTGACAAAGAGACTGTTTCATTTTTTAAAAGAGGCTAGATTAGTGGGATCTCAATTATGGCTAAAACAAAAGAGGGCTGCTTGCTTGGGCATGGCGCAAAGCAAAAAGTGACGATTCAGCACTTTCTTCCAAACAAAAAACTGAGAAAGTTTCCATTGTTTTTGCAAAAACTGAACATGGCAATGATTCAAAAGATACATGGAAAATAATGAGTGCTGTAATTAGCCAGTCAGGCAATAACAGTATTTAAAATGATCATCATATAGAGGTGCTTGATAATGCCATTCACAGGCAGCAGTTTCTAAGCAGCAGGGATCTGCTTGCTGACAGAATATCATAACTTTATTGTTGGTGCAAAAAAAAAAAAAAAGCATCTGGAGGCCTAATTTAAACTATGTTCTCTTTTGTTGCACATATACAGAAGTTGGCATTATTCAAATATGCATAATGTTCAAAAAACCCACTGTATAGCAAACCCTTGAAACCAACAAATGAGATGTAATATGACGTCTCTATAGGATAAATGAAGATTGCAGAGATTAGAGCCTCGAGTGTGAGCTGAGCTGAGCTGCAGCTGCGGAAGTTTAGGCAGCAGACTTTGTTCCTGAGCAAAAACAGAAGTGATCATGTTGCGCACTAGATGGCTTAATCCAGCCTCGCCCAGTGGCTCAGAAGCAAAACCATATTTATTGGAATTTTCTGCTTAATTTAAACTGAATTGAAATTAGCTTTCAGTGGATATGAGCTTATAATTCACAGCAATTTAGCATTTTATTTTCCATTTAACGCATCATATACCAAATGTTTTAATATGAATGTTTCTCCTAATCTGCTAAATAAACGTAAAGAGTCTTTGTCTAAGAAATGACTTAGAGGAGCTAATAATCATTGTATGTTCATTTAAAAATGCTTCCACCGGTGTCCTCTCCTGTGATGTAATTTCATTTGCTTTTAGCTTCATTAGTCAATAACCACAGCAAAAAAATGCTTGTCAATTACGGGAACTCCAAGGGTCAGTGAGTATATGAATTTTTAACTGCACACTGCTGCACATGATTATATTGAGTGGTAACAATGATTAACCCCCGGGTGTGTGTGTGTGTGTGTGTGTGTGTGCGCACAACTGAACCATTTTGCATGCACTTATGTGTTGAGCATACTTGATCAAATGTGTTTGAGATGTGCATCCCCAGATGATAAGCAGCTACAACCCAAAGAGGGTGAGGTGATGAAGTGAAACACTATTCCCTTGGCTAAGTGAGATGGAGCAGAGTGTTGGGTGGTCACGCCTTGTCTGCTCATGACAGTGGCGGGTTAAAGAGATTACACTGGGTCTGTGTCAGCAGCCTTGGCCTTGCTCACACAAGAACATAATGAGGAAGGACATGCTTGGCCTGCTGGGGAGAAAAAGAGGCTGAAGTTTGAAGCATTCTTCACAGACAGCTACAGGAGGCAAACGGCTTTTTGCATGTTGTTTTACAAGCTGAGGTCAATAAGTAAGACGGTTACATTCCGCGGAGCTGAGCAAGGTGGCTGCTGGGTGCGGACATATCACTTCTCAGCTTCTCTCCCCCACCGCCATAATGAAAACACAAATTACTCTGCTACAGTGGAGGCAAGAATGCAACGTTCTCCATTAGCCTTGAGTCCTCCTGACAGACTTGCAACACTCCACTAAAGCTCTCCTGAAAATCGATGCATCTGTCCTCTGAGTGTGGGTTTTTTTTGGTTCTTTTGAAGGTTTGAGTGACAGTCCCTTCACCTAATGACTGAACTTAGACGTTTTTACTGCTTCAGATGGGCCCACAGTAAGAGATGATCGCTGGCGTTGCATCCCAACATGTGGCGAGTTTACTAATCTGTCTGATTCATTCTTTATCATCCTCTCTCATGGTGGCTATAAAGCTCCATATACAGCCGTTCTATGATGGAACAACCGAGCACAAGTGGTGACACAGAGCAGTACTTAAGAAAATCACATTTCTCTTGAAGATCAGTACCTGGCCTCGATTTATTCTCTGTCCTGATGCACATACAGTCGAGTTAACTCTTTCTTCTCCTGTCTCCTCTCTGTCAGGATGTAGAGAACACGTGAAACCATCAGAGAGTCTAAACATCATCTTCAGCTAATCTCATTATTCATTTCAAGGTTTTATGTATTTTTTTGTAAAATATTATTTCATTTTTCAACATAATAAAAAGGAAATTTAATTAGATAAAAATAAATCTTCAAGGTCTTTCCCAGTTATATTAACGTGTCTTAAGTGTGAGGAGACATGTAGGGGACTTAAACCTTTAGTGCAAAAAATATTCTCATATTATTATTTATCCTTTGAAAAAAAGTCTATTACTTTGATAACGTTTCAAAGTAAACCAAAAACTCACACTAGGTGAAGCTCCTGTTCCTAACATATCTGCCATGTGCAGCCTCTAAGATGCTATCAGTCATTTTAAATAGGTTTTATGATACCTGTTGCAAGACAAGCTCATGATATTAATGTCTGAATCAGCATCAAGGAATAAAAAAGCATTTTGCAGAAGCCTTGAGATTTATTTTTAGCAGCTTTTGTAAGAATGTCCTGACGTAAATTAAGGAGCCATGATTGAACACTGTTTGTAAAAAAAAAAGAAAAGAAAAAAAAAGTGAGTCAAAGAGGTGATATAAAACATGTTCAAATGGTTTTCAAAAAAGAAAAAGAAAAAGCTAAGATCCGACAGAGTAAAAATGTCTCCTCAGCCATGACTCTGCATTACACACAGACATTAAACAGTATTTTTTGTGAACGACAACTCTTATGGGTCAAATAAGTCAAATTACCATCACGAATACTAGCCCTGCTTTGTGAAATAAAGAGCTGATAATAGCAGCAATTTTATTCCTTTAAATGACCCGTGAATATTATTTTTTACCTGTGTTGAACTGGGAGGACGCAACCATTCACGCCGACACAATAGGAACAGCAGACCGTGCGTAAATTGCATCTTCATTTGCATTCCTCGACCAAAAATCATGCAAATCTTAATGAGACAGTCTCCATTGTGGCTGTAATTGAAAACCCATTCTTTGTTAATTACTCTTTCTCAAAGGCCTTGTCCGCAGTCACTGAGCTGAAACAAAAAAAGTTATTGATTCTGGAGGTCGTGGGATTTTATAATGGACACGTAAAATAATGTTTATTGTGGGTTCGAGATGCGACTTTCGATTATAAAAAAATATATATATCTCTGTCCTATTTGGGAATCGTCAAAAATAACAAAAACAAAAACACTGTAAAGGCAGGCTATAAAGATAAAAAGGCAATAATTTACAGGCTATTATCAGTTGCTTATTTGCATCTGAATGGCAGACATGCCTGCAGGCTGGTCGTGTAATATTAAAGTTGAGCGCATTTTGTCCGTCATGAGTTGAAACTGTCTGACCATGAAGCTCTATTGACAGCCGAGCAAAGGATGCAGACATGCACACAACTGAGCTGTTTTCAAAGGTGGGATTAATGTCGTTTTGTGTCAATTAGTCGACCTGAATAGATTCTAATTCCCATAAAGCTCTTTGCAAATATAACTAACATTTTTGTTTTGTTCAGTTTTATTTTCTAGGCCCAAAGGCCATGAATTAGATATTTTCTTTAACAAAAGCATTTGTTTTCTGTGATTCCTGTCAAATTTAGCCTGCAGATTTAGCGGCTGCGTCAACACAAATGTCAAATTTAAACAACATATCTGCGTATAATGATCCGATACATCTTTACTGTAACGAAAAAATGTTTTCTCATGAGAAATCGATGGTTTGAGAGGAAATTTTGCTTTCACGCTACATGCACATGCACAATTCATCCATGTGTTTAAACATTAAATGATCTAAGATCGATCTGATTGCATGCAGGTTATATCCTCCCATCAGGACATCATCATGTATTTCCCAACATTCAACAGTGGGATCCTGCAGCCGCGCGCACTGAGAGCTCCTTTGGGCTGTCAGGCTTGTTGAGTCTGAATCAGAGCAGACTGTGCTGGTGGTCCTCCGTCCCTTAATTAGGAAATTAGCTGCACAGAGGCCCTCATTACCAAACTCCGGGTTACTCCTGGTGTGTGTGTTTTTTTTCTCTCTCTCTCTCTCTGCTACCGGTCAATTTCCATAAGAAGATTACAAGCGGATCAGTATTGAGACCTGCCCAGATAAACAAATAACTGGTTCCCGAGAATAGATGACTGCTAATTGGACGTTAGTTTTATTGCTCTTGCTCTGTTTGTAACGCCCCATTGAACGCGAAAATTAAATTCATGAAGTGATGTCTCTTTTCAGCTGATTTACTACAGCTATATATGGCTGAGGGACTGTAGGCTTCCCCTCCCTTTAAGATAAGAGGTCCGTTTTCTTTAAGCTATTTGTAACTATAGTCATAAATATTATTGACAACTTTTTATTTATGCATGTTTTAAGTCTATTAGTGTAACTTTTATAAATATGCCTTCAGTGGCTGTACAATACATGTTATATTCTTAATGCAATACGCTTTTGATAAAAGCGTTGGATTTTGACATTTTACTTTGAAAACGGAAGCTTTCTTTCATTCTTGGGAATAAAGAAGACAGATGACAGATGCGATGGGCTCACTGATGCTTTAATAGAAGGAGCTCATTAAACCCTTAAATCAGAGAGGGCGCTGATCTTGTTTCAGTGTTTTCCACTAAATTGCCGATTTTCCAAACAGACTCTGGTTTTTGCATTTGAATCTTTGCACACCACAACAGGGATACATGATCAATCTGTACGCTCTGGTCCCTCGGGTGGACCAGATCTATAATAAAACGGAGAAGGCCTACACTACGGTAGCTGCATTTTAGCTTTTAAAGCTCCGGGAGGTGAAACGCTCTAAAATTCACATACCAGAGCGATCCGTGCAGAGCTCATCTAAATACTGAGGCGTTAATCGTCGCTTTCGATGGGCGATTCGCTCGTGATCATTAGCAGGTGTGAAGTTTGCCCTGTTGAGCGATTGGTTTCAACGGCGAAGTGGCGTTTCAGGTCGTTTGTAAGGAGACACATGCAAATGAAGGCCACTCCACGGTAATCATTTTAATAACCATTAACACCGCAGAGAGAAAACAAGTCGGCAAACGAGATGACGATTTTTTTTTTTTTTAGACGAGCAGTCACTCACATGGCCGAGCGAGCTGTTTGCCACAGAGTCTCCAGCTAAACTTTTCCTCTGGGATTACAGAGATAGCCTGTCCCCTCCACAAGAGGTCGTTGATGTATTACAGTTTTGCATTGTGGGTCCCTGAACGCTGCAGAAACATCCACATTAACGTGCCATTAAATTAAATTTGAATCTGAGTGTTACTGTCCTTTTTAGGTAAACCCATGTCGAGGTAATTTTATGAGGTAATGACATTAGATAATCCACTTGCTTCTGACGCGTAATAGGCCTAATTGCTTTTTTTTATTTATTTTTAATTTTTTTAAAAAGAGAATAATATTTATTTATAGGCCTACTAGTGGAGTCACCTGTTTCATTTCAGCATTTAAAGTTAGAGAATATTCTTTAACAAGAGTCAAATTACTCTGGAAGGAAATTGAATTATTTCAGCCCCCAGGCAGGTTTTAGCCTCTGGTTATTTAAAGGAAATTCATCCAGCGCCGAAGGGCACTGCAGAACTCCTGAGGAAAACTTCCGAGCAGCTGGTCCAAAAAAAAGGTTCTCATGAAAACGAGAAGGCTTTGACAACATTGAAATCCCCAAAATAAGACTGACGTTTTTTTATATTGGCAAAATATATTTTGTAAAATTGTGATTAAAGCAACAGAAGGCATGTTTGACAGCAGCTAGAGATGAAAGGATTTTTCTCTGCCAAGGGCACATTTTATTTCAATATTCCACTCTTTACTTGAAGTATTTGCACTCATTTGGGGTCGGGTTTGGCCTGTCGGCATTCGCCTCTGTAATTAATTTATTGAAATTGATCCCTTAAGACTTTTGTTTCCCCGTAGGGTATACAGGCCTACTTATATAGCCTATACTCTTTTTCGTTTTATATAAGGTATAGGCTTCTTTAAAAAAAAAATTGTTTGTCTTTGACTCTTTCATTTTAGCCCCAAATGTAGAAGAACGTTTAGAAAGTAACCTATTTTTGGATGTAATTTGTTCCAAAAAATGATGTTGAGGCCATCAGGCAACACCTGTTCAATAACCACAACAAATCGGCTGCATTTTCCGTTAACCACTCATCTTCATTCTCAGATAAAAGTTGTGAATCTATAACATTTTGCGCTCAGGTTGAGTTGCGCTGCTGTTTTAAAACTTTGCCACTCCCTCCTTCTCTGACCAAAACACAGCGCTGTGTGCTCCGGTTGGATATGGGAGCTGCGCACTGATTGGCCGCCTGCTCCTCATTGTCATGCTGTCAATCCACATCACATGGTCCGGACACTAGGCCTATTAACAGATGAGCTTGGCGAACAAGTTTACAGACTTCTGTTTGAGAGCCGTGGGGGACAGAGCAGCTCTGAGCGGAGAGAAACCAGAAGCACCTGCAGACACATTTGCCTCTGTGGGCACAACTTTTTTTTCCATCTTCTTATGAGACTGGTCAGTATCTCTACCTCTTTGACTTTTGGCGCTGTTTTGTGAACTTTTTTTTTTTTTTATGTGCCTGTGAGTGAACACTAAAAGCCGCCAGAATGTATAACATGATGGAAACCGAGCTCAAGACCCCGCTCCCGCAGTCCAACTCGGGCTCGGCGCCGGGCGCAAAGAACAACAGTGTCAGCGACCAGGAGCGGGTGAAGCGGCCGATGAACGCCTTCATGGTCTGGTCTCGGGGGCAGCGGCGGAAGATGGCACAGGAAAATCCCAAAATGCACAACTCTGAAATCAGCAAGCGGCTTGGTGCTGACTGGAAACTTCTGACCGACGCTGAAAAGAGGCCATTCATCGACGAGGCCAAGCGTCTACGCGCTATGCACATGAAGGAGCATCCGGATTATAAATACCGTCCCCGCAGGAAGACCAAGACCTTGCTCAAGAAAGACAAGTATTCTTTGCCCGGGGGACTGTTGGCGCCAGGAGCCAACACCGTCAACAACTCGGTGTCGGTGGGGCAGCGGATGGACGGTTATGCGCACATGAACGGGTGGACAAACAGTGCGTACTCCCTCATGCAGGACCAGTTGGCCTACCCACAGCATCACAGCATGAACAGCCCCCAGATTCAGCAGATGCACCGATACGAGATGGCAGGTCTCCAGTACCCGATGATGTCCTCGGCGCAGACCTACATGAACGCGGCTTCCACGTACAGCATGTCTCCGGCGTACACGCAGCAGACCACCAGCGCCATGGGACTCAGCTCCATGGCGTCCGTGTGCAAGACCGAGCCGAGCTCACCGCCGCCGGCCATCACGTCCCACTCTCAGCGGGCGTGTTTGGGGGACCTGAGGGATATGATAAGCATGTACCTGCCTCCCGGCGGGGACAGCGCAGAGCATTCCTCCCTGCAGAGCAGCCGGTTACACAGCGTCCATCCGCACTATCAGACCGCAGGGACGGGCGTCAATGGGACGCTACCTCTCACCCACATCTGAGAGCAACAGAAAGAAAAGACTTCAAACTTTAAAAAAAAAAAAAAAAAAAGTACTTCGGATACTTGAACTTTTGGTTGCTAAAGAAACAACGTTCAACAGTTTTGTTCAAAAACAATTTTATCTCAATATCTTTTGAGTTTAATTCCATTTTAAATGAATTTTTAAATGGACCGAAACTGAACGTTGAGCCCATCAGAGTAAATTGCATTGCAAAGAGGCTTTTTATCACAAGTATAAGCAATCAACTTATGTAGAAGAGTTGGACTTCTATATTTTAATTAATGCCATATTTTCTCTCTATGAAAAGGCATGTGGCCTCATTAAGAGAGGCTGGTGTGTTTCAGAAAAGCTGGATGGAAAGTTGGTTCATAAATGTTTACACTTAATTTGTAGAATGTCAGTTGTCTCGACTGTGTCCAAATTTTGTAGTCTCTCTTTCTTTTCCTCCCCCTCATGACCTAGGTTAAAATGAAATGTTAAGACTGTGCGGGTCGCAAACGCAAGTTTTATTTATAGTAAAATGTTTTTTGTTTTGTTTTTCTTTTTAGCTTGTAAACCCGATGTTTTGTCACGTGAAAAATGTTCAAATTTTGTTCTTTGTAAAATGTTATTTTCTGTGATGGTTTTGACAGTGTCATGTTTACTCATTATCCTGAACGAAAAGGTTTATTTAAACTGACGTTTCTACATATTTTAAGACCATCCTCTATTCTTAAATGCTGAATAAATTTGTATGAAACATGATTTGTGACTCTGTCTCTTGTGTGCACTATGAGGTTTGAGAATATGGTTGTTAAAGAATCTCTGGAGTGCAGGTTGTAGCCTAAGGGAGCATAACATTGAAAAGTGATTTATATTATAGGTGATGTGTAAAGATCTTCAAACACACTGAATGTCAATCTGCTTTAGTCACTTTAGTAACATCAGATTTTTCTTCAATAATTTTGTCTTCCAGTTCCTTTACAAGCCTTTAAGAATAGTGAAATTTGTTTTCTTGGGTTTCAAAAAAGGGTTTCATTTTAAACATTCACTTAAAATGAAGTATATAATTTTACATAATTCTTGGGTCTTCTGAATTTCTTTATTTCTGATAAACATTTCTTTACAGACAGTTTTGGAGTTGACTTTAGTTGAAAATTAGGGTAGTCCTCATATTTCTTTGCTTTTAAATGAGCTTTTTAAACAGTTGGAGAAAGAAGCTGTGTTTGTCTTTGCCCCATAAAGTTGCAATACTTTTCATTCCTTAAGTTCACTCACTTATTTCAGTAGTGACTTGGTGAAGACAGACTGAATATTTAATTCCACACGCTGTCATCACTTTGTTGCCCCAGTCAGTTTGAATGTTTTTCACATTTTATCACAAGAATTCAGAGTATTTCTACTTTTTCAAATGAATTTAAGAATTGAAATAACACTAAAAGAAAAAAGAAATGGGATGAGCTTCTAATCATTTTACATGTAAAAATCATGTAAACTTCAAAAATGTTTTATAAAATGTATAAATATACCTCATAAAACACGAGATGCCATCTGAAACTCTTTTTTTAAGTTTTGTGAATTTACTTTGTGTCAGTGCTGATGTGCCAAATTATATATAATTTGTGACTGTTTGGCATAAAAAAATAATGTAATAAATGATTTTAAAGAATCAAATTAAATATCTTGAGTATTTTGCATGTTGACAATGGGTTTTCTCATTTAGTTTTTCATATAATTTCGTTTGTGCTCGTTTTAAATTTGGTAACGCTTTGAAATTGCTGGGCACTGTGGCGATCTGTCCATCTCCGAGTTGGTTCTGTTAAAATTTCGTGCTGACTCGAGAAGCTATAATCTATATGGTGGATTTTATTTATCAACAAATTAGACTGAAACTGCATCCCATTCATAAACTTAACCTCCCTCATCGCGCTCACTGTGGCTGACACTCTTAATAATGCAAAGGTGTGTGGAAGAATGAACCGGCAGTGTACCTTTTAGGATAAATGAGCTCAGGCCACCAAGAGGGCCGAAGCAGTGGCGGTCCTGCTGGCCTTCCCACACTCCCTGTAGGACTTGATCCACAGCTCAGCACAGCGGCCTGGATTAGCCCCACACACCTTTTGTGGAGGGAAAGATTATCCAGACCTCCCTGCATTCACTGACAGGGTCTTAAGTCATTCTAGCGTGCCAGCAGCCACCCGTCACCTAATCACACTTTCCAACTCATTTTTTTGTAATTAAGCAGCTTTTCTCTTCCTGCTCCTCTGTGTGTGAGAGGTGTTTGCTGTGGGCTGGACAGAGTGGTGGTTTTTTAGTTATTTATCAAACTCTGAAAATAATGTAACCTCGGGATGACTTTCACCTGCACGACTCCTTTGATAAATACACCAAGTTGTAGGTTAACTTTCAACCAAAATATTGAGATTTCTGCTTAACAACTGATGCAAAAGTTTCAGTTCTCTGTGGTCGCTGGGACTGGCAGTGGCATTAAATTCCTATTGATAACTGAGGAGTGAAAATCTCTGTTTGGGGAAAGGTGTGTGGCTGGACCGTGCACAGCTGTTGATTGTGTTTGAATGTTCTGGCAGTGAGGCCATCCGAGTTGGGCTCCCCACCACCCCCATGCCCCCCTCGTTCTCCCTCTGCTAAGCGCCCGGGGGGCCTCTCTCTCCTGTCATGTGGAGCTCTGTGCCCACTCAGCAAGTGCAGGCATATCCCACTTCCATCTGCCTATGACCTCACAGCCCCTGTTTGTTTAACCCCCTCTCCAAAAACTAACCTAATTATAGCTCTGTAGAACATGGATTCAGCGGATTCCCAGTGGATTCTGCCTGATCTCTGTTTGTCTACCTGCACCTATGTATGTGTGCAGCGCATGCAAGGCTCCAGCTTAACAGCGGCAGTGCTCTGGGCCGTGTTTCAGTGGATCCTGTTTTTCACGTGTCTCTCCTCATATTATGTCAGAACATGCCCTGCCAGTTGCATGGCTTATGGGAGTATAAGTGAACAAGGTGGTAAAAAGCAATAGGAGTGTGTTTGAGTATGTCTTTTTACGTCAGAATGATGAGTGGAAAAGTCATTACACAAATCTGGTTGACAGACTGACGTAGGTGACATCACTAATTCGCCGGCTCGACTGGCTGGGCAACTTCCAGCAGGAACACACCTAAACATACTCTCGACTCTTCGTGTAATCTCAAACTCAAATCTGGAACCTCCTCTGATGCACAGATCAGACATCACTTAACAACATAGTTTGAGCGTAACGGATGAATGGATGAGTGTGACTAGGGACTGCACCTATGACAGAGTCAGACTGTATTGATTTGCTGTGGCTGGGATCTCCAGGAGGCCCCTTTGAGCTGAGCCTGGAGGGGCCTAGAGTGGCCTGTCCAGCTTGGTTAGGCCTGTCCGGAGCGGCGGGGCTGGTGTGAGGTACTGAGATTGACAGCAGAGCGGTGTGTGAGTGTGTAGAGGTGCGGGGGTTTGGGGTGGGGGTTAATCTCCCTGAACTGGGGCAGATGTTGTTAACGAGCTCCTCTCAGGTCGACTCCCTGCGTGGGAAAATGGCATCAAATCCTCCTAGGGTCAGGGCTTTTGGTCTGACCCACTGAGAGCCATCCCTCTCCACTGCACCGTCCTCTCAATCCCCTCTCCATTCACTCACCCACTCACTCACTCATTCACTGACAAGCACTCACCAGAGACACTAGAAAATCACATTTGACCATTTTCAAACCTCTCCTCTTTTAAGTTCGTCCCCAATGTTCAGCTCCTTGCCTGAACTTATGTGAGCACCAACAGACTTGTTCCATGATGCAAATGGCTCATTAATGATAGCTGTGGTTGGATCGTCATGCCTTACACAACCACGAGGAATGCTGAGTGGGAAATGCTTCAAAGACAAGCATGCCGCCTCTCAAAAAACTGCATCCGCCCAGCAGCAAGTTACTTGTGTTTATGTCAGATGAAAGTAAGTTATTTGAATTAAGGGCTTATTAGACTGCCAGGTGCCAGAGCTGCTATAGGGTCGGGTACTTAAAGAAATTGATTTAGGGTGCAAAATTACATTTGAAGTGAAAAAATAATGATGTCTGATTGGTTTGTTTTTCCTGCATTAGCCAAAGCTTTGGCTTTGATCTGATATAGAAGAAGGATACGTTAGAAACACCTGACACCTGTGTTACAGAGCATGGTGGAAATTAGTCCAAGTCAAATCTTTTAAATTCATTGAATCAACCAAAAATTGTGAAATTAATTAGTAAAACTGGGGATAAGAGACATTGTCAAGCACCGTGGTCATGATGTTGTTCCACCTATGTACGGCCTATGTACTCTACGCATAGTTAGCTGTGATGTGGCGACTTCTCATCAGTCATATCCGGAATGGGCATGTCTCTTTACCATATCATGTCAACATGCCTGCTTTAGGGTTTATCCTGGTTTTAATGCGAGGGTCATCCATTAAGGTGTCTGACTCTGAAGGTGTGTTTACTTTGTCCCAGCAGGTGTGTGTGAATATGAGACGTGTCAAATATGAGACAGGATTACCGCCTCTTTTGTCCCAAACAAAACAAATACAAATCACACGAACAGATGAAATGGGATGATTCTGTTTTTTTGCTGCCTGGGTTGTATGTTTAGAGAGTTTTTCCGATGGGGATCCTTTTGACGTTTTGTTCAACTCACCGCTACTGAGGTTTACTTGTTTTCACTTGTAATTGTGGTTAGAGGAAGATGTGTAAAACCACACACACACACACACACACACATGCACATATATACGAGCACACAGCTAAGAATGAAACTGGATTAAGAGGCCTCTTCCTGAATAACCTGTAAGGGCAATTACATGCAAACGGTTGGTTCTAATGTGCGTTAAGGAACGCTCAGTCACCAAGTGAGAGACTTTCTAATGTGTAAAAGTGTGCCTGCTGCAGATGGTCCCTTTCTGTAGCACACATCACTTCGTCTATTAACATTGGAGCATGTAGTGTTGCTTTCAATTTGCCAAACTAGAGTTCTGACCCCACTTGTGACCTGTCTTAGAAGCCTAGAAAAATGGGGCCAAGTCTATTTGTGCTGATGTGTGTGTGTGTGTGTGTGTGTGTGTGTGTGTGTGTGTGTGTGTGTGTGTGTGTGTATGTATATGCATGCCTACGGACAGAAAAGTGAGTATGGGTCTGCTGCAAGACAATGCAGAGTCGGGGGGATAAAGACTTAAGGGGGTGACAAGGGGGAAGATGAGGCCTCTCATCTAGGCCACAGATATTGATTAGTGTTTGTCGAGGACAGTGAGAGAGAACACAAATTGACAGATACACAATGATGGTGTGGTGACTGCTCCATCAGAAGCCCTCTGATCATATCGCTATTGTCAGGAGCTGTGTTCGTTCAGTAACCTGTACCCATGTGTGCCCCCACACTTGTTTTCCTGGGGGGCACTGGTCAGGTTGGGGGCACTTTGTCTTTTAGGGCAGCCGAGTCTGTGTGTGTGTGTGCGTGTGGTTTATGGGAGTGTAACCCTGGGAACATGGGGGGAGGTGGAACACTAGGCTACGGGTCAGTCCTGACTGACTCTGTCACTTATTGATTAGTTGCCATGGAGAGTTAGTCAGGCCATCTCTCTTAGAGGTGTGTCCCTGAGGGCCAGCAGCACTGCCCAGATGAGCCTGTGGAGGCTTTGTCTGCGGGGGGGTTAGTGTGTGTGTGTATCTTGTGTACACTGTGTGTGTGTGTGTGTGTGTGTGTGTGTGTGAGAGCGTGTGACCTCGCTAACTCTCACTCACCCTTCCTTCATCCTCATCCCTCTTCTCTGTGGTGCTTTTTCTTGCACTTTAGGCGCTTTTACATCATTCTCCTGAGTGGACCAACTCCCAGCTAATCTGCAATATCTAAAATGAATCAATGTTTATGCATACAACTTCTCCTAAGGGACGTGTAATAATAGGGATTGTAAACAAATTGTCCAAACTTATTGAGCTGTGAAATCCCCTTCATAGCCCCTGGATTTGCCTACTCATATGATCCTCTCTCATCTCTCCGCTTGTATTGTCATTGTTCCCAGCAAACGTTAAGAAGGAGGGGTTGCAGGAGGGAGTTGGATGGTCAGGACTCGGTGGTGCCAGAGGTCCACCTGCAGTAGCTGATGACTCCACTGACAGCCCAGCAGGGGACAGTGAGGGTGGTGGTCTTCACACCTCTCTGGAATAATTAGGAGGCTTGGGAGGTCAGGTAGGGAACAGGGCAGCATACCAGTATTTACTTTCAAAAACAAGGTGGAAACTCAGAGATAAAGATTGTTTTGCAACTTATTTTTGAAGCTGTGGCCATTTTTTCTGTTAGTTAGGATCTCAGCAAATACTTTGGTGAGCAATGTTAATGTAACTGATAGAAAAGAAAGCTCAAAACTGTCAAAATAAGACCTAAATTGTAAGAAACGTATTCATTAATGCTTTTTCTATTAACGCATCTATAGCTGGCTGTAAATGTTCTTAAAGTTTTAAGCATACTCGGAGAAAAAGTTACTTTTTCAACTAGATATTTGCTTAAAATTGTAAATTTATAGTCGGACTAATGCAAACTTCTTCTCCTGTTAGGAATATGCGCTCCTTACTCCTTACCCTGAAACTTGACGACGGGCCCCCACTATCCCCCCCGATATCACACCTTGGATGCATAAACATCACCCCACCCCGGGGGGCTGCATGGCTTTAGTGCCGCACTGTGACACCAATCAGGGGAGATGGCGGGCTCCTTTGTCATGCAAACACCAATCGCTTCTTGTCTTATTCAAATGTCTGCCCTCTCTCTTTCTCCTCTCCCTCACTCTCGCTCAACCCCTACCCTGCTTCACTCCCCACCCTCACCCTCCCACCCCCGACTTCAGCCCTCTCTCTGTCTCTCCCTCCTTCTCAAGTCCAAGTATATCCTTGCTGAGAGAAGAGGGAGCCTCCAGTCCTGGGGCTGCTGAGGCAGGCCTCTCTCCTGGGGGTCAGCCTGTGTCTCAGCGCATGGGGCTGTTTCCAGGCCCAACCAAGTCCATTTCATATTCAAATGTTACAATCAGGCCTCTGACCCACAGGGGGCTCTTTATGGCTGCGGCCCCAGGTCGCAGGGTCAAGATGGTGATTTAATAGCTCAGGCAGAGGAAAGGAGCGGGGGAGCCAAATGATTTAGGGCATGAATGAGTAATAAAAAAGCATTTTTCCTAAGTTGTCATGTAAATTTCAATCCGTATTCAATATGAGGCTCCCTCCACACTAGAGGCCTTCCTCAATGGCTTTCTAGTGGACTTTAGTCATTCAAAATTAAGAAAGTCCATTTTCTGCTTTTATTCTTGACTTGTGGTTGGTGTAAACAGTAGCTGACGGTGAAGCGGCCGAGGATTAGGGATGGAGATAAGGAGACGTTAAAGAGTCATCATGCTTGTATGGTGCCACTGTGTCTCAGATGTCCTCATGCTCTGGAGTGGCCTGTTATTCCTGTCCCCGAGGGTGTGTTCCCAGCACGGCAGCTCCAGTAACATAGGCAGGTCTATGTGTTTATATATGTATGTGTGACAGAGAGCGAGCTAGACTATTATGCTAGCATATTATGTGTGCATAGGAAGTAACTCATATGGCTTTTTGTCTACAGGTGGAAGGGTATAGGCGCAGACAGCACTTGGACCCGGCACACCAAGTTTTAAATAATTTCAGTTAGTTACAGTTTCTTCACTGGCATCACACCTCGATCTGCTCTAACTGTGACTCACATGGTGTGTCAAGTTCAGGCCTCCTCTTAACCTGACTCATTTAAACCACAAACAAATCATTCTATCTCCATTCTATCTACGATGAGGCTAAATTTATTTCCTTTCCTGTATTTTCCCATTATCAGAATTCGGGTTTTGAGCCCCGTCCTACTGGTGTTAACATTTCCAGCTCAAAAACCACCAAAGAAATGCAGGGTACTGAATGATTTATTTAGAAAGAGACACAAATGAAAATTATGTTGTTGTAGAATATGATATACATTTAGTAAAAGGTGAAAAAAACACAATGTGACACCCACTGAGTGGCAGCAGCAGTATTTTTGTGTTTTGTCAAAAGGATGACACACCATATCAGGTTACAAGAATGAATCTACTAACTAATCTGCAAAACACATATAGTGTATATGTGGATGTAAATTCTCATATAGAAAAAAGAATAAATATACAGTATGTGACCTCACTGTACCAATTTTAGATTTGAAATGCGGCACTATACATAAACAAAAGAAAAAAACCTAGAAGGGTCAACACTCTTAAATATTAGGCCTTTACCTTATGTCTGTCCCAAGCTTTGGAAATAAAATATGCAAACAAACTTTTGTAATAACCATTTCACTTATCCCCATCACTGCCCCAAATCATTTCCACTTCCACGCCAGTTGTGGTAAAAGGGACAGTATACCAGAAAAACAAAATACAATAAAATACATAAACGTAGAGTCTCTGATCTTAACCGTGCAACATCGTGATCTGTGTTCCTTGAATGGTAAATAAATAGATTTTTCACATAATTAATTCTGTGTTAGAAGGTGAAATGTACAAAGATTTGGCTTAGAGTAAATATATTCAGACTGTTTTCTTTGACCTCTTACCATACTGTTATGGTCTTCATTATTACTAACCAATGGAGCCTCTTAAGACCCACTTTTTATCTTTTTTGAGGAATGCCACATTGATTTTAGCGGAGAAAAGTACTGTACATTCACACGCAGTGGCTTCCACCAACAGTAACAGAGGCCAGAAGCAGAGGGCAAAGTGGTGAGATAGGATTGAGGGGCCACTGCAGGGCAAGGTAGGGCAAGCCTCAGCGGGCACAGCTGTAGCTCAAAGTCATTACTGCTCCTCTACTGGTTTAGAAGAAAAAGGCCGCTCCCGCCACATGGCCACTCTGCCACGCCTGCCCCCTGTCCCCTGCCACACACACCCAGGAAGGCCTGGTAGCGCCAGGCAGCACCACTCACAGTTTGCACTCCTGTCACGTGTGGCAGGGCAGTCGAGCAAAACAGAGAGGTGTTGCAGGGTAGGGACAGGGCCCGGGGTGGAGGCGGGGGTGAGGGGTAGGATGGGTGGGTGTGGAGGTTAAACCAGGGTAGGGGGGCTCTGTTCCTTCCTCTCTTATCTCCCGACTGACCATTCTCTTTCCCATCCCTTCCTCCACTCCTTCACCTCCCCTCCCCCTTCTCTCCCTTTTGTGGCCTGTGCACCTGCAGCCCTTGAGTCTGGGCAATAAAGCTGAAGGATTTGTCTACTGGAGGTTGGAGGAAAAGTGGGGGAATCATTAAGCATGGGAAATACAAAAGCAACAGGTTCAAACTGTGGTTGTTTGATATGGTGCTATGCCATATTCCAGAGTGATGCGCTTGATGTAACGCAGTTTGACATGGAAGGAGTGAGTTTAAGCAGATTTGCGTTCAGATTTACACTCTGTTTGGGTTTGTGTCATTATGAATCAGTTTGATCTGACACATGATCAACTTTCAAACTTTAGCATGCTTTACTTCCATTCAGGGATTACACTTATGTAAAATAATCAAATCTCATCTGTCCTATGAAAAACATTTATCTCCAAAAGGACGACTTTTCATGATTTAAGCAAAACAGTTGTCAGCTTTGTGACAATGCATTTTTGAAGTAAAGGTTTATAGTAAGTATATAAGTAGTAGGGCGAGTAGGATTTAAAATCACCAAAGTAGGAGATGCATGGTTTTGACTGGATGAAATGTAAAATGAACTGCAGTCACAATAATAAGTGAATCTAATCTTATTATTTAAAACAATACAAAATAAGTTAATTTTATTCATGGAAAAATATCTTTTAAAGGGTGTCTATAGTGAGTTCAGGAAATCTCACTGAGGCTTTAATTTTCATAAATCCAATGCATTAATAATTATAATCCAATTATATAATACAATACATTATTCTGAAATTGGTCATTCTGCATAATGAGTACATCATTTTGGTACTTTAAGTGTATTTTGTTGCTAATACTTTTGTACTTGTACGTTGTCAAATTTTGAATGCATGACTTTTTTTGTTTAAAATCAGAACTGAGCAGACATTTCAGGGTCATTATAACCCCCAAACTCCAGCCATTCAGCCATTTACAAAATACATTTACAAAAAATTACACTTAGGGGTCAAGTGATGGTGCAACAGTGAAATGTGTGAGTTTTGCAAACATATATCATGTAGGTATTGGGTAAAACTAAATGGATCAGGGTGCTTTTGTATACTTAACCTCATGGTTGTTTCTCATGCACAATAGACCATCTGAATAGACCATGTACAGTAACTTGAAAATATATTAAAACATGTTACTGGGATCTGTGACATAACTTGTTTTGTTGTGTATCCAAAATTAAACACACGGTGACCAAAACTACCAAACTGAAATAGCGCTTCAATGTAACTAGAATGTATAGGTGAAGTAAATTTGTTCTCAGCCACGTTCTGCAGAGTCTCTGTTCAATTCCCCACCTGTTGTAATGTTATGTTCAGTCATGTAGAACTTTTCTCTTACCCGTTGCATGCCAGACCCCCCACATTGTAAATCGGTGCAAAGGGAAAGAGATTCAGCTCTTTCAGAGTGCGACCGTGAAGGCAGAGGAAATCACTCTAAACGGTCTTAATTCTGCCATTAGATGAGAGGGAGCGCTGAGGGGATTGGCTGGCCCTATGCTCCATATTCACAGAAGCAGGATGAGGTTGGGAAGCCTGCTGAGAAAATGGTGTCGTAATCAGGAGCCGGCAGTTCTGCCTGATCAGGTACACTAGCCCCTCTTCTCCTTTCCTCAACCCCCCCCCCCCATTTCTTTTCCCTTCCCCTGCCCCGTAAGGAGATCCTAATAAGAGTTTGGACGTACTGAGCTCCTCTTATGTGAGGACCTGGCAGGAGGGAACAGAGATGAGGCCTGAGGTGGGGGTTGAAGCTGGAGGTATGGAGTTGTGGTGGTGGGATGGTGGGGGGCTCGTTTTTTTGTTCCCACATTTGATTATTCAGGTTGGCTGAACTAAATTCTAAACCCATAAAATTCGTATCCCCTCTGGGGGACCATTTGCATATATTTCAGTACCCCCTCCCTCACATCCCAATTCCCCTTTTTTCTCAGAAAGTGAAAGAGAGGGCGAAGCAACCAGGCCTGTCTAGGCTTTAAGATGTCACCGTGGTGTGAAATATGGGCGAACAAGCAGGGTCTTTGAAACTCAAACTAACCCCCCACCAGCCTCTGAGCTGCTGCCACACACACACACATACAGACCCAGTCATCCTCTCGCCCTCCACTGGTTGCTATCCTTAAATAGGAATTCAGTTTCAGTGTGTAGTTACATTTTCTGCAACTTTATTCTGCAACTTTTTGCACCTGCGATTCTTTCAGGTGACGTGATCATGGTGTACGGTACTATCTGTTGAGGGTGCCATTAAGAAAGAGTCATACAGGTTAGAAAGGAAACTGCTCTTGTTGCAGTGGAGTGTGTCTTCGTGTTTTTATGTTTGGGTACATGGGAGTTTATTACTTGTAGGATTACTTTCAGATGTGTGGAATCATCTGTTTGTCAGTTGTGTATGTGCAGCTATTTACTAAATAACATAAGCCATGACATGTCAAACTCTGCCATTGTATGAGCGGGGCAAAACTGCTGGAGGCCAGGAAGAGTTCCAAATATTTGATAAACATGTCAAAGCAGTAAAGCCTGGACTTGTAATTATGCCAATTTTACTCTTACCGTTGTCGATGTAGGGGATTAATTTTCAGACAAAAATGTTCTGAAGTCAGGTCTTAAAATTCCGTTTAGGATGTGTGCCCAGCAGCATAAAGATGAAGGGAACACACATGTAGCTGGGCACACAGACTCTGAGAGGCAAGCTGGATGAAGGCAGGGCTCCACATCGCCAGTCAGCCATGAGAGACACCTGTTCGTTTGTTTGGCTAGCAAACTCGAGGTTTTGTTTTTCACCCTGCCAACCAGGCCCACTGGCTCTGGTTTTACTGCCCATCTGTATGGATGGGTGAAGTTAGACGATGGTCTTTGAAAAAGAGGAGGGGGGAGTTGATACTTGATGGCATTTTGGTCACATGGGGCGAGTTGCTGTCATCCTTTAACCCTCCCCCCTGGACCCTTTTCCCTCCCCCTCCCGTGCCCACTCCCTGGTGCACAGGCAGAATGCAGTGTCAGGAGGGTGAGCACTGAGCGTCCATTGTGTGTGCTAACCAAAGCGGAATGCCCGGGTGACAAAAGGGGGAGGAGTGGGCTCAGGGCACACAAAGCCAGGGGGAGGAGAGGGTTGGAGGAGGAGGAGGGGAGGGGAGGAGAGGGGGGCAATCTGCTGGGGGCTAAATAGATCCACTCAGCCCCCAAAACTCTAGGCACCCTAAAAATCTTCTCTCACCTCCCCCACTGCCTTCTCACCCTCACCAGACCTCCCTGCCTCGGCTCTGGGGAGTACAGTACGCAGGCTGCTGGAAGTTGCCCGTTTGTTCCCAGCAGTGTGAAAGAAGAGAACCTATGACAACTGAACCCTCAAACTATTAAGTGTTGGTTTTGGTGTTATGAGTCATGGCCCCGAGGTCTAAAACAGGATGTATTTGCCAACCGTAGTCATGGTTTCCAATCTCTGTCATCAGTCAAGGATGTCCTATAAGCCCCATGTATCACTATCAGATGTTTACAAAATAGACTGGGACTTCTTCACCAGGTGCTAGCAACATATAACACATTTTTGGGAAAGTTTCAGGAAAAATATATTGAATATTACATCAAATATAAGAACTTTTTCCCAGCGTATATCCACTTTTCACCTTGCACCCCCCCGTTACACTGTTATGTGAATGACTTTTATCACTATACGGCCTGTGACTTTGTACCCGTGTTTGTGTATAAGTGTGTGAGTTGGGGGGGGCACATGTGCATGTACTCACCTGCCTATTCTAGAAGCTGAGAGCAATCTCGTGTGTAGCATTGCACGTCAAAGCCTCTCAACTCCCACACAGGACCTGGGGCAAGAGTGCGGCCACTTTAAAACACACAAGACAAACCCTGAATTAACTCTTTCTTAATACCAATATATCTCCTGCAGATGCAAGTAGGAGCAGATCCACTTTAAACCTCACAGCTGCAGGACCTCTGTACTTTTAATGTCAGTTAAATCTGTTTATTGGCCTTTAAATTTCTATTCAAATCTATGGGCATAAGTCTGATGCCCATGGCTTGAACATTTAAAGCATCTCTGGTGTTCAAGTCAGTGACAAAAACATTGAACAGTAAATGACAGGATATTATTGCATTTGCATGATGTTTATGAACTTAGAGTAATAATGTTTGAGCTAAAATTTTAATTCCAGTTGGAATCCTAGGATCCAGAACTTTGATAACTTCGTCTTCCTGGCAGCATTTGAAGGAATTTTAATTAATCTATTTTAAAGTTCTTATTATTTTAGTTTTATTATTTACTTATATTGCCATTTTCTCCATTTCTTGGCTTTAACTATTCTCTTTTGTACCTTGTCAATAACAACTCACCACCAAGGGTTTGAGGTAATAGAATAAAGTGGCTTATCACGTGGGTTAAATTTGTTAACTCTTTTTTTTTGGTGTAACTTGGATTTTGTTCAAAAATGTGATGTGAAATCAAATGGATACTATTCCTCAAAGGTCTTGGGTGACAGCATTAAATATGACCTGATGTACCACCCAGATGTGGATGCTGCCAGTGCCAGTGAAGCCACAGGGTCACTTTGGAAAGACCTTTTCTTCTCTCGCAAAATGATGACCGGGCAGATCAAAGGGGATGCTCTAAAGAAAACTCTTAATGGTGACCCCCCCCCCCCCGCTTCTTTCTCCTACTCCCCTCATATGCACACTTAACATCTGAACTCCTTCCTTCTTTCATTCATACAAACCTCAGCCTTTCCCGTCGTATTTACATACGCCGCTGCAGGGCAAAGGTAGTTTCCCGTTTTATCTGTGCTGAGTTCATAGGAAGTAGCTTGCTGAGTTGTTTTAGTTTATGTGGTGTTAGTGAAACACAGAGGGTCAAATGCAAGCCCTGGAGGCCTGTTGAGGTCACAGAGTAAGCCTGGCAAGGTCGATCCCAGTACTTTTATGACTAACACAAAGTGTGAATGTTTTGGTGGCTGTGTGTGTGCACGTGTGCTCATGCATGTATGCACATCAGCGCATGAATGTCAGGTGAGTTTGTGCTGTTTGTGCTGGTGCAGTCAGAGCCTCCCCATCAGTGCTGACCCAGGCAGCCATCATTGTTCTCGAGCTGTAAATCACCCTGCTGCAATCAGGGTCCTGATCTAGACTTCTCTGAGCCCTCTCCACTCCAGATGATTCCCCTCCTGATTGGCCTAACTGGACTCCTGTCTGTGGCGGCAGATTAGCATGGATTGTTTTTTCTCTGTGGCTTACAGATTGAGCCATGTTAGCATTCACGCCTCCACACAGCGCCAAAGGGCTCTGTAGAGGCTCCAAAATGCAGAAGAAAACCAGACTTCCCTCATAGTTTTGATAACTTTTAGAAGAGCAGAAAAACAACAGGGACACCTGACAAAAAAATGAATTTCTAAAACGTAGCCTGAAGAACTTTGTTATGCTGCATTTTTGTTGACACTGTATCAGAGAGGAAGTCAATTTTTGAGGCCTTAGTTTGTGTTGTTGTCGTTGCATTAAGGTATTTCTCTTAATTTGTCCACACCTGGTATGTATACAGTTTCACACATAAGTGACACTTGGTGGCAGTGGTGGAGGAAGTATTCAGATCCTTTATTTAAAAATACTGCTACATTTTAAGTCTTTCTTAAGTAAAAGTACAAAAGTATCATCAGCAAAATGTACTTAAAGTATCAAAAGTAAAAGTACTCTTGCACTCAAAGCACTCCTTGACTGGCAAATGATTATATATTACATAATATATTATTAATACTGATGCATCAATGTGTAAGCAGCATTTTACTGTTCTAACTGCTCGAGGTGGACTTTAGTTAAGCTAGCAGTTAGCTAGTTTAGTCCCAACCTAGAGGTCAGGCCCCTCCAAAGGGTCACCAGATACATCTGAGGGGTTGTGAGATGATTAATGGGAGAGGAAAGAAAAAAAAAGCTTAGATTCTTGATGGACAAATCTTTATTTATATTTTGGACTTTTCTTTAATCTTTGCTTTGTTGTGAAGTATTGGATAATTTCGCCTCTTTTGGCCTCAAACAGTTATTTAAATGAAACGGTGTGAGAAGATTACAGGGGAAATGTCTGTTTGGTGTAAATAACTCATCTGAAACATGACAAGGAGACACAACTACACACTTATTTCTATGTAAGTGGTCACAAGTTAAAAAGGTTTGTAAACCACTGTTATGATGATGTGATGTGTCGTTGTTTTTATAAACATATGTTTTTTATGTGAAATCTTAATCTGCAAAGTAATGAGTAACTACAGCTGTCAAATAAATGTAGTGCAGGAAAAAGTACAATATTTGCCTCCAAAAGGTAGTGGAGTAGAAGTACAAAGTAGCATAAAATGGAAAGTTTAGTAAGTAAAGTACAAGTGCCTCAAATTTGTACTTAAGTACAGTTTACAGTAATAGTTTTTCAGTTTTCGTCATAGTAATTCAATTCAGTTTACTTTGTTTCAACAGGATAATCCACTCAGCATCAGGGAGTCCTGGGTATATATGTTAAAAACAAACAATAAGACAATGAAAATTCTTGCCACATTCAATTTAGCCATTCATTTGAATGTCTATAACAAGAGCTGGAATAGTTTGTTCTTGGTCTTGTCTCTCTGTGCTTTTGGCCTAATTTCTCCCTGATTGTTTTCTTCCACTTCAGATATCATGATACTAGTACATTCATGACCTGATCAGGTGAGACTATATGTACCTGCAAAGGTTCCCACCTACTGCAGCCTATTTGGTTCTAACTAAAGGGGTCATTTGTTCTCCCAGTGGGGGACCATTGGCTTGAGCACCTTGTCAACAGCAATCAGGGAGTGACCAATGGCTGGGAAGGCAAGGCCCATTGCCTCCAATGGGAGAGAGACTTGCTTATCTATAAGTATCTATGCAGTCATTACGAGAATGACAACAATTTGTGATGTGATACCATGTGCAACTTGGAAGTAAGAGTAGGTTATATGATTATGGTGAAGACCTCACAGTTATGTTTTAATATGAACACGTTAGATAAAATGTGTTTCATGTCGATGTACAGTCTCACTTGGGAGCCCCTGCAAGTGAAAGTTTGGTCTTTTTCTCCATTCTGTATTACCATTTACTTTTTGGTTTTTTTATCAACAATATCCTCAATGTAACATAGAAACACAGAACTTTTCCGGATAATATAACGATCCTATAGGTTAACGTTATGACCAACAGTTTCAATTATTTCAATTTTGTTTCTGAAAAATCATGTTTTATCTATTTTATATTTTGTCATGGACAACGGCTCTAAATACTACAATACCCATGAGCCTCAGTCGCCGTTGCCATGGAGAAGAGTCCAGTCAGAGGCGCAAATCAGAGTGTTAGCAAATTTAAGTTGCTGAATTCGACCAAACTTGACCCCAAAATTAAAAGTGAACTGATTTAAGCTACAGCATAATCTTTAGCTTCCACCCACTGTTAGTGGGGCATGTGACATAATTTTAAACTTGGTGATTGGATGTTTTTGCCGAAATGCACCTTGGGAGTTGCAGTTAACTTTTCCCTCAAAATATTTAGCTATACAAGCTTGTACCTTTGGCTTTCATAATATTTTCTAACACAGTTGTTAATATTTTGGACTGATGATTTAACAGAAACAGTTCCAACTGAGAACCACGTAACAATGTCCATGGGAAAAATGAATGGGATTTTTTTACTTCCAGAACCAGGGACGCCCACAATAGTTAATCCCACTTCGCAACTCTTCAGCCAGTTGAGTTATGTTTGTGTTGGAGACGGTCATTGTGTAGGCCTCATGGAATCCTGATGACATCACAGTGATTCCAGGCTCTGTGTGTTCAGTGATCATGGGGATCACAGGCCTTAACTCTGGGTCCTTGCAGTGGATAAGAGACAGCGACTAAAGAGTGACAGAGAGACAGAAAAAGTTATAAATTCTAGTCAGAGATGTGCGTGTGGCATACATAATATTTTGAAGCAGAGTGGGGATTCCTGGCACAATTTCACCTATTTGCAACATCCATGGAGAAGAGAAAGCAGCCATAAAGGGTCAAACCTTCAGCAACACTTCAATAACTCTATTGTTGATGAGTTTTGGCTTGTGGACCCTGATGAAGGCCAAATGCACAATATTTTGAACAGGTGTAATTGCAAGACAGATCGTGATGGTGGGCTGTATGACGAGGTGTTACTATTAGTCAGCACAATTACTCTACAACGCATGACAAACATGCCTACAACTAAACTTACCTTCATCTTTGTCTTTTTTTTGTTTCTTCAATTTTTGTTTTCATTATATTGACATTCTGAAGACCATTTGTTTAGTGTATTATGCCTTTATGAGAGATTACAGTAGAGTAGAGACATGACAGAAAATTAGGGGAGAGAGAAATAAGGAACGACACACAACAAAGGTCACCAGTCGGATACTGGGGATGTTGCGGTTCATGGTCGGCACCTTAATCCCTAGGCCACCAGGGCGCCTGCTGAAGATCTTCTAAACATTAACTGATTATAACACTTGCTTACTAAAATAATTGCATAGAGACTTTACGTCTATTGACTGTGCAAAACACAGTCCTTACAAATAAAACTTTGCCATGAACTATCTTGCTTACTTTCTCTAGATCCACATTGCAAACAGGACTCCAAACAAGAACAAACAAAGCAAGAGTCGACAACCATGCTAGGAGCTCTGTGAGGCTGTACTGAGGCACTTACTATGTTCCCCAATCCTGGTTTAGTGTGTTAGCATGCTAACATTTGCTTATTAGCACTAACATTTTTTTGCAGCTGAGGGTGATGAGAATGTCGTTAGTTTTGCAGGTACCAAAGTATTGAACAAACTGAATTTTTGACCTGATGGTGGTGCAAGATGAAAAATCTGTAGGATTCATCCTCTGGGGATCATGACTGCTACTATTTTTATTTTATTTTATTGCAGTCCTGAATTGTTTTTGCTCCTGGTTTTACTATGTAACTTTGTTTTGAAAAGTGCTGTATAATTAAAGTTTATTATGATTATTATGATTATTATGATTATGATTATTATTATTATTATTATTATTATTATTATTATTATAATTTTCAACCTGTTTCCAGTAGAAATCACCAGAGTATTTTGCGACAAGGAAGCACAATGCACTAGAATCAAAATAAAACTTGATTTTAGAAATGACTTGAAACAAGTTTTTATTCGAAACAAGTAACTTACTGCACCGAATAACATTTTATGGATTCAATTACAGATAAAACTGACTTGATAAGGAGGAGAAGTAGTGAAAAGTTTCCAAAGGAAAAAAAAATCTGTATAAACTATGTGTCATATAAAATGTGAAATTGCAATATGTCGCACATTGGTAGCAAGACACCTGAAAGGAATTTTAAGTCAGTTGCTCCCTAAACCAACAATGACCAAGGATGCTAAAAACTAACATCTCACTGACTAAGTTATGAATCAGACGATATCCTCTGGTGGAATTATACAGCAGGAAAGACGGGGGGGGGAGGAAATTACCTCTGGTGTACATATCCTCATGTCTGATAATCCCGCCTCATGTGTCTGTGCGAGACTCTCTTGACATGGGCGTAATGGTAATTATGGTGATTTACGACTCGTTCCTCCAGTTGCTACCAACATTTCACATGAGCTGAATGTTTTTTTCAAAACATGTGCTGAGTGGCTGATCATAATTCTCTGTTATTAAAAAAAGGCCTCTTTTTGATTTGGACCAACTGAACATTATTTGCCCACTTGGAGCAGCTTGCACGATCGATCGTGTACTTGTACAGTGTTTGCTTAATGCTCACGTGTATGTGTTGATGTATTATGCATGTGTTTGCTTATTGTGTGTGTGTGTTTACTTTTGCAGGGTGGGGCGATGGGGTCTAAGGGGTAGACAGGTTAGGAGGTGGGTGGTGGTGCTTGGACCTCATCTCCCAGGAAGCTCTCTTTGCTCCAGAAACCTGAGCTTCAACCTGTTAAGACAATGAGGGAAACACGTGAGACTCTGGCACATGGTGGCTAGGGTTACCTGCTCGCTCTGCTTCGCTCTGAACTTTTGGCCCTTGGAGCAAAACCTCCCCACCCTTATGACTCCTGCACTGCTCCACCTGTCTCCCTGCTCTCTGTCCACCCTTAATTCGGCCCCTCCCTTTATCTGGCATGTGATTGTGTCTCTCTCTCAAATAATCTTTGTCTGACAGGTTTGCAACTCCTTATTTCAGTTGCTTATACAGTTGTGCCCCCTACTCCTACTCTTTCACTGCGTTACAGGTCGTTATGACTAATAATCGTGAGCGAATCGCTCATTGACAGAATTCCTCCAATTTTGTTTGTTTGTGTGTTTGCTGTCTGTCTCTCCAGACAATAGGCTGGTTGGGCCCCCGCCATTAGATCTCCATCCATCCACAGTCCACAGGTGAACTCCTTCCACCAGCCAGGCAAACCTGACTTTCAAGTCTCCCACCCACATCTATTGGACTGCTGTCCTCTCACCTGTGCAAATATGAAAGAGAGAGAGAGAGAGATAGAGAGAGGGAGGGAGGGTGGAAAAGAGTGAAATGGAAAGATATCCCAGCCTTTGGTTTACTGGGTGGGGCGCAGAAAAGAATACCGCACAGCTGAGCAAACCTCCATAGCCATAGGACTTCACCTGTACACTCTTCACTTTTCTCCTCTCTGTTTTCTCTCTTAATCCATTCACTCTTTCTGTAACCGGCCCCACAGCGATAGTGTGCTAAGGTGTTCTTTTATGGCCCCTGAATAGAGATTTCCTTTGAGGTTATGGAGTTGATACACTCTCCAACGTCACTTTTGTGCCGTGGTCACAATGTAGAGTGATTTACTCCCTTAGGGGACACATACTCTCTTTAGAAGTGTTTCCGTGTAGGTGTGGGTATTATCTGGATATTATTCAGGAAATCCTTTTATCTAACAATATCCGCAGCAGAGGTTTGACTTAATTTGAAAATTACCTATAATCTTGATCACACTATACTAAACCAACTTGATGACTGAGGAGCCCAGCTGGTGATATGGACGGCAACATGTTTAATATAGTAACATGACACTGAATCTCTGGAAGCTTAAATCAAAATAAAAGCTGAACTGTGTGGACAGTTGGAGGGGAAACAAAGTCAAATTTAAAAAGAGCACCACAAATACATTTTGTACACATTCCTGAAATGCATGATTGCTGAAATAAAATGTGTTCATCAACAGCGATGCGCCTGACTGAAATGTCGAAGCAAAACAAAGATACCCCACACGCTTTTTTATTGCTCCTTGGTGTATGAAATGTGTCGATAAGAATCTAAACAGAAACACAAACAAGGTAAAATCATAAAACTGTGACAAGTGGAAACTGTAACCACCCAGCTTTTGGGTGTGCAGACTTAAATTAACTTTTTTGCTGTCTTGCTGTTCAGTGCATTAATGACTGTATCCCACTTTAAAAATGGAACACAGTATTTGGTTTGACGGTCCCAGGATGTTTTAGTGATGGTGAAGTGAAGCGTATCACATGAATGCAGGCAGACTCTCACACCTATTTACTTTCTGCCTCCCTTCTCTCTCTCTCTCTCTCTCTCTCTCTCTCTCTCTCTCTCTCTCTCTCTCTCTCCTCTGCAGGTTTGGGCCTGAAAGACGTGCCAGACCTGCTGCCAAAGCATCGGCCTCCACCTCACCCTGCAGACATGGCTGAACACACACACACAAACACGCGCACACACACACACTCATGGTAAAAACATACATATATCTCTCATATGTGTTTTCAAACATGTAAGCATACATTACTTCCTCATTCTCCATACATCCACCATGCACAAGACCCTTCCCTGTGCGCACACATGCCCAAACACACACATTCTTGCTATCTCTGTCTATCTCAGCCTCTGATGACGGAGTCGTCACACACTCTCATGCCGCATGTCAGACCTAGACACGATAGAGCCACGTTCACACGCTCCCTTGACACAAACATAAACACACACATGCGTTCGGTTAGACAGTTGTCTCTCAGGCATGCCCTATTTTTAAAACTGTAAGCACACCTACACACATTCTCCCATGCTTGGGCACACCTACTGAGGCCCATGTCATGCTACGAGACTGTCCTCGTCTCAGAGAACACCCTGCACAGGTTTGTAAGGCAGGGAAAATGAGTCAGGTGCAGTAAATCTCGACACCTGACACTAGTGGTCTCCACCGCCCCCATATTTAATGGTACAGCACCTACTGATTACTGCATGCTCTGAGCTAGCCTGGTAATTGCACAGTACATACCTGTCCAGGGTGTAAGCCCATCCGCTGAACACGGGGCCCCTCTGTTAGATGGCTCATGGTCGTGACTGAGAGAGGGAGCCTCCTATCTGTCATTCAGTATCATTGTCAGTGTGCATCCCCACTCTGGGATGCATGTGTCCCACAGATGTAAAGTTCAATTCATAGAAAGGTGTATATGCTCGTTTTTACACTGCGTGCTTCAATCAGCTGGTGTTTATGAAAAGTTCAATCTCAAATAACCAGTGACCACGAGAATCACCCCTTCAAAGGTTAAGTCATGATGGTTTTCTACAGTCATTTGTTATGCGGATCAGTGCACCGCTCTTAAACCTGCGGTTGTTTTTGTGACATCTGTATGAGTCAGACTCTGTATGCATGTGTTTGGTCAATTGTGACGTCTGTGATAGTACAGTATGTAGCCTATAACCACGAAAGCATTGCAAATATCACTTCGGAGGATTCTTTTGTGGTTATTTGTTTAACCAACATCAGTCTCTCTCTTAACTTTAAATCAGAGACATTGCTTATCTTTTTTGTCCCAAAAGATTATATCAGTAGGCGGTTTTGGCTCCTTTTTCTAATCATACAGTTGCAAAACTGTTCTACACCTACTCTTACTTTATATGTGCTTGTTTGCTAAATGTTTTGTCTGTGTATTACAGCATTAGGTTATCATTATGAACAAATTCTTACCGACAAACTCTGTGATGACCTGGTAAGAAGCGGAATGTACCTTATTAATGAGGAATTTTTATTATTTTTTTTATTATTTATTATTTTTTTTATTATTACTTTTATTCAAAAGAATAGGGAAGAAGGGATGAGAAAATTAGAAGTAAATGATGGCTCACAGAGAGCCTCAAACTATGTAATTTCGGAGAATTTACCAGCCCGTTCCTGGCAGAAGCAAACTGGAATGAGGAGTGGCCACAGACGTTTGTCCTGTCTGAAAACACGCTGAATGCACTCAGCATGCATTACAGACAAATTCAAGCATATTAGTGTACATACAGTACATTTACAGGAGATAAACAACATTTTGATGTTTTTTAATTCCAGTGCCCTGCCCCAAACAAACAAACATACAGGATATAATAATAATCAGTATTGTTTGCTCCCTCATTTTTAAAAATAAGAAACATGTTTTTGAATTTGATGTAAACTAATTATGACATTAAATTTGACATTGAAAGGCCGTTATCAATACCCAGAATTAAGGTTTAAAGAAATAAGAATAGGGAAACACACCTAAGTTGTGCCTTTGTTTTCTAATTTTATGCAGTGTACAGGATGAAAAAGAAATAACCCCTCTATGTTGGCATTTAGGAAACATTTTAAGAGATGTATAAATATATAAAAAATATAAAATATCAAAATATAGATAAATATTGTAAAATATAGTTTTTCTGAATGGTGATGCATTACTGTTGCACCTCTAATATCCATAGTCGAGGGATGATGGTAAAGAGTAAAAATAGCACAGAACTAACTCACATATGAGCTTTTAATAGGCCATTGAGAGGTTAGTGTGTATGACAGGCTTACAAAATAAGATCCATTTAAAGCTGCTTTTTTTTTTTTACCCGAGTGCTGTGTCCGCTACTCCCCTCCCCACTTTTACAAATCCCCCAGTAGCTGTGAGGTGGTGTTGTGGTGGTTAGGAGGTGGTTGTTGTTGTTATTGATAGCCACAGGCCTGTGACTCTTCCTGGGTGACAGTAACAGGGGTTAAAACCTGTAAATCTTCAGGAGACCTCCTTCCACCCCTCTAATTCCTCATTACCTCACGGCAGGTTGTCTCAGGAGAGATTTAGAAGGCCTGCAGGGCTGCTTCAGCAGAGGAGAGTGTTTTACTGAGTGTGTGTTAACCTATGTGGCAAGTGTCAAGACCACAGGGAAGGACAGACCTGGCCTAAAGCCACGGCTTTAGGCCAGGTCTTTGACCACAGACCACAGGCAGGTAACACCCTATGGGGTTTCCATCCTTGGTTGTGTGTGTAAGTGTGTGTGGTTTCTCGCTCTAGGTGAAAAGATTCTGCACTCTGACTAACTTCTTCAACAACCACAACCTAAAATAAGAAGAAAGAAAACATAAGAAACTTCAAATTTGACTGCTCTGCTCTTCACAGTCAGTTCGGTCACAGCTCAGTATTTCAGGGCAAGTGTCGTGTCTCATCCACTCTTTTAATTCTGCCAAATATTTACAGACTAATGAAAGGACTCTGGGTTTGCTCATCCTTTCAGCCTACATCAGTGTAACCTAACACCCAGCCCCTGCAAACTCATCTATCTGTTTATCTACCTGGCTGTCTGTGTCTTAACCTGTGTCTTTAAACAAACCTATAAAATCAGTGTTGGTTCCCAACACTGTTCAAACAAGAACTCATTCTGAGTTGGAGCCTGCAGGGTCTCCTGGAGCCTCATCTGTTTACTAGCTACCACTAGTGGTAAAAAGCAGTAATGTCAAAGCCGACCTGGGAAGTGATTAGTGTTCAGTTTGTCTGTGTAATGAATTTAATATATGTCTTAAAATATGTCTTGTTTTATTTATGGTATAAATTCAAAAAGCTATATACATGCAGAGTAGTTTAGCACTGATATAAACTTGAGGCACCGGTTTTATTGCTGAAAAGGAATTAATGAATCAAGCCAAAAACACATGTACTCTTCTATTTTAGTGTACACTTTCATTTCTTATCTTGTATCATGAAACAAGAATGTACTGACAAGCGGGTGTAATGACTTTTTCCTGTCTTCACATGGCTATCCTATTTGTGAATGCATGCTGTTGTGGTGTTGAAGTGAATCATTCAGCGGTCTGTGTGATCCCCTCTATGGCATTGTGTCTCCAGCGACAGTGTTTACTCATAATTGAGTAATTACCTGTAAAAGATAGCACTCCCGTGGTTCTGTTCAGCTGTAATCTTCCCAGTCTGCATTCAGCGCAGATCAGGTTCTATCTTGGGAAGAAGCTAAATACAACAGTTTAGCACTACTCTCTGTATAAATGTGTGTGCGAGAGCTACATACTGTATACACATAACCACTCTTATGCTATCACTAAACAGGCCTGTGAGACTACGAAATCACAGGAAACAAGAAAGTGTTTAAAACCCATTTGCCAACTCCGACAAGATGATGGTTGGACTTTCGAAATTGCACAAAAATCATACGAGGGTAATTTGACATTCCTTTGTGAGTTTCACAATCCCGCAATGAATAGAAAGTTGTAACAGGCACTTTGTGCGCACACTAGTGGCCTCACCCACAATGGCATTTGAAAGACAAACAGCAGTGCGTGCCGCTGGCCAGAGCTCCACAGCAGTGAAAGTGGTCGTTCTTTTTGAGTTACAGCAGCCAAAGTTCAGCATAATGTCCGTGTCATTACAGTGCAAAGAAACCTTTGTGGGTCAGCCCTATCCCTTCCCTGGTCTTCTTAGGCTATTCTCTTTCTCTTAAAGAGTTTGAACTTGCTTGAACTTTTGCAGTCTCTCTCTCTCTCTGTGTGTCTCCCTGCATTAAAGGATAGGCTCACTGTTTTTCAAGTCTATATGAAAACAATAGATCAAGTGCCCATATAAACATTGAAACAGGTTTTGCTTGCCTGCTTGGCCATTATGAGATCCCCTCCTAATGTGCTTTAAGCGTAAGGGATGGGGGACAACATTTCTATATGAAGCTATGAGTCTGAGTTAGTCAAATCAGAATCAGAATCAGCTCTATTGGCAAAGAATGTGATTGACTCCGGTTCTAAGTTGCTCTCAATGTACATACACACAGAAAGATTTACAGGAAGATAAAAATAGACATACGGCTAAAAACAAGGACAACAAAGCTGAACAAAGAAAGGTAAAAAAAAAAACCCATAGACCATTGTGTACAACAGTACAACTACAATAGGTGTGTATATATGACTATATATAAAAAAGCAACAATGACCAACAGCATACAATCTCTAGAAACAAGTCAAGGAAGGAAGGAACAGTTGTTACAGTTTTTTTAGAATGAAATTTCAGTTTTTCCTTACTGTAACTTTGCAAGATATTGCCTCATATGGACTCCAGATAAACTTTTCACTACATGATTTGTCCCAAATCACTTAAATTTGAAGTTTGAAAACAGCAAGCAAAACCAGCTTCAGTGTTCATATAGACACCTGACTTTTGTTTAAAGACATACTTGAAAAATAATGAGCATATCCTTAAACACAACTGCTGCAACATCAAACTCCCTCCTCACCTCTGGCATGGGAAGCCAGCACAGTGGGAAACCTTGCATACCCTGCTGTTTCCATACACTCACATAGCCTACTTTCTTTAACTCTATCCGCTGTTTTTTTTTTCTACAAACTACCAGCTCCAAACTCAGCCTCAAACCAGAAATGAGTGGTACAGGCTGGAATATTTGGTTACGCATGCATTTCCATTCGATTGTCCTAAAAGGGGACGAGAAGAAGTAAGCGATATGACTTAAGGGGATCATATTAATGTAATGTGCACACACACACACACACACACACACACACACACAATAATCCCACAGGACTTCCTTCCCATTCCCATTAGAAACCACACCCAGGAGTACAGGTAACAGGAGAACACCTTTCACAGGGTCAGATTGGAAGAGGTGGGAAAAACAGGCAAGGTTTCTCTCTGATTAGTTTCACCTCTTCATATCTCTAAGTTTCTTTTCATATTTACTTCATCTCTTTTTATTTCTCCCCCCCTCTCTCTCTTACCAGCTAAGTATCTTATCCATTTTAATACTTGTATTGGCTGATAATTTGAAGTGCCTCATGCATGCCATATACCCAAACTGATCGGCCAGTCACGTTTTTTTCCCTCGAGCGTTTGCCTGAGAGTTGGTGCTCTGAAAGGGACAGTAATATGCACTGATGTAATGTGTGAGATAGGGATCTTTTGTGGGGTGTGTTATAAATTGTCATCGTAATGCGAGTGCGCAGGGAGTTGGGTTGGGGGGGAGCTGAGAGGAGGGGTGGGAGGATCAAGCAGTGTCACTGGAATCCACAGTGTTGTGAGAGCCCCATACCTTTCAGCTTCATTAAACCAATTTCACGCCGAGGTGAGCTAAGAGAGGAAGCTCTGAATCTCAGCAGCGGCAACAATGGTGCATTGAAGGGATGAGGCGAAAGTAAATTAGGTACCACTTCACAGACGGCAAATTAAAATCTGAAAGTTGGATAGGAAAAGTTGAGGGTAGATGATTATGTCTTTATTGTGCCCTCCCTCCTCAATCTAGAAAACCCTCCCTTCCTTTTAGCAACCACCTTTGCCCCCCCACCCCACATCCCCACAAGCCAATCCTCTAAGAAAAAATAATGATCTATTTCTTGTCTGGTAATTGGTTTCTAAGATGCTCCCACTCAAAGACCCGATCTCAAATACCAAGCTGCTTATGGCCCTCCTTTCAGCCACTTAATTTGCTTGAGCTTATCTGTAAGATTTCATATCCAGGAAAATCATATAAATTAAACATTAATGTAGGGCTTATTTCTGTGCTATCATTGACCTCCCACGGCCATTGAGCTGCTTTATCAGGCTTGAGACTGAGTGTTTGTCACTCAAACGGATGTGAAGGTTTCAACAAACCCTCTTAGACACCAACTTACACTTGAGAGTACTTACTAAAATATCTTTGGATATATGTTGTTATACAAGCCCTGAAAAGCAAAGGTATTCCTTGTGTTTACTCTTAGATTTGATCAATTTAAGCAGAACTTTTATTGCGTAGAATAAATGAGTAGTCCCACAAAGTCACAGCCACAGTGACTTGACAACTGTGCTGTGATCATAAACCGGTTGTATCGCACACAGATGTTGAGAAGGAAGTTTAAAAAAGAGAGATAAGGTAACAGTTGAAATGTTTTTTTGTTGTTGTTTTAAGTGGTGGAAGAAGTACTCAGATCTTTCATTCGCTTCATATTTGGCTTAAGTAAAAGTAGAAATATCACAATTTAGTCAAGTGAAATTAAACACGTTATCATCAAAATATACTTAAGTATCAAAAGTACTCACAATGGAAAAGATCTCCTTTCATTCTGTTACATTGTTATATGTATTATGATTATTACTACTGCCTTATGCAGCATTTTAGTATTGTAGCTGATCAAGGTGAAGCTAATTCCACCTACCTTATGCTTTTGGGTAGTTTAATATATAACATTGCATCGTATATGGGGTATACAGGATGATTGTATGTTTTGTATGTAAAATCTGCAAAGTAACTTGTCACCACATCTGTCAAGTGGTGGAGTAAAATTAAGTAAAGTAAAGTAGTTCCCTCTGAAATGTAGTGAGGTAGAAATATAAGTGGCATAAAGTTCAAACATTCATGTAAAGTGCAAAGTACCTTAAGTTCAGTACTTGAGTAAATGTACTTAGTTACTTTCCACCACCTTTTATTAGCATCATTATTATTTTTTGCTTACTTTTGAAATCTGATCTCTGTCTACAGGAAGTAACTACTGGACCTGCTTCAGTAGTTTTGTATGTTTCCCACAGTGGTGCGGTATAAAGAAAGATGACAGAGATAGCAGTAAACAGACAGTTATGAAATGGCACACTGGGCGGAGTGATCATTATACGGCTCTGTATGTCTCCATCTATATACATTCACATATGTGCATGCATGTGTTTTATGTATTGTTTTTGTGTTGATTGAAATGCCCACATGGATGTACACTATAAGCATGTGCGTCAGTTATAGGCACTAAACAGGGCTCTCTCACTGGCTGGTGGGGTCACTCTGGGAGCCATGGGGGCCCCACACAATGCCCTGGCAGCAGTGTGGCTTTTACTAGGCCTCGCGCCGCTGGCTTTACGAGAGCCAGACAGACGGATCCCCTTCACGCCATAAAGCCATCAACAAGGGAACAAAGAGGGCAGGTGCTGAGGGCTGCATTGAGAGCTCACCTGCACCCAGCGGGGGAACAGACTGTGTCCAGCCAAGCCAAGAGGCCCTCCACATTCACATCCCCACTCACCAGGCACTAACAGGCTAGTGTGGGTCTGCTGCTACAGAGAAACCATTTCTCTTTACAGACAGCAAGCAGATCCTCAGTTGATAGTGCAGATGATGACATACATGTACTGTACTGTACTGTATATGCTGTGGCAAATGATTTAGTTCAATAAATGTTGGCTGCTGTAAGACCCATAACAAGCTACAACAGGTTACTGCTAAACTCTGTAATTATCAGCATTTGACAGATAGTGAGATTTGGGACTTTGGGAGCCAGCCAAAATTTTTTATAGAGGTAATTTTAGAGGAGGATGTGAGATATCAGGTGTTTGTGTGTGTGTGTAGTAGGGGTGTTAGTGGGGGTTCACATAATAAGAAAGTTGAAATAGAATGGGAAAGGTTAAGGTAAGGAATTAGAGCGACATGTAGGGAATCAGGCAAACAGAGACCCCAAAGGAGAGGCAGATGGTAAAGCTTAGCAACAAACCAAACCCCAGCCACAGGTAGACATGGTGGCAGGCAGGCAGGCAGGCAAGCAGGCTGTCAGCGGGGGCAGGCCATGAGCTGCCGCCCCGGCTGAAGTGACAGATGTGTGGTGAATCTTTAACTCTGCTAGTTCCCTACTGTCACCGCATCTGTCCCTGCACTCCACGAGGTTGGCTCAGCCCCCTCCTGTGTGAAAGAGGCGACTGAAAAAGAGAGCTATCACTGGACTTATTGATTAGTCCAGGCTGTCCTGGCTGGCTTCATTTAATGACCTCTGGGAGTCATTATTGAAAAGTCATTGTCTTTGTGATTAGTTCACACTTTCCCCTGCCATATGGGAATCCTCCTGTTGCATCCTCAAAGGTGAAATTTGTAGAACGAAACTGCACTTGTTGACTGATTGAAAATAAATATGAAGATATTAGATTTTTGTTTACATATCTAATCCGCTTTAAAAAATGAGGTCATGCTGGGTGACATGTTCAACAACAATAACATAAATAAGCGGCCAGCGTATGCTCTCAACTGAAACTGCAACCCCGCTTATTGTCTCCATTTAAATCCTACTATAGAAAAACATATCACTGACCGTATAAATGATACATCCCACTTTATTCTCATTTATACATTTGGTCTAATCTCCTCAGATGGCCCAAATGGCGAGGACAGTGTCCCTCTCTCTTTCCCCACTCAGCCATGGCACTGGCAAGAGATGGTTTATTTTAATTGAAAATTAGCAAAACAAAACAAGGGCAAGAGGATCCCTGAATGGGGCCCCTTTCTCCAGGAGCTCCTGTGCCGTTGAATAATGCATATGGGAGAAAGTAAACAGCAGCCGCGGGCCTTGCTGGGGGAACAATGGGCCGCACACAGCCCAACCAGGGCGCCTGATTTTATTACTGGCCTGTCAATCCCCCCAGCCTGGGAACTGTGGGACCTAGGCCAGGCAGCAGCTGCTGACTGCTCCACACTGACCCAACACACCCAACAACCTGCAGGATAAAACTCTCACACCGTTGCATACCTCCACTGACTGCACTGTCCACTCCTAATCTGTCCATTCACACACTCAACATGGGTGCAGATGGAAATGGAAGGGGATTGAATTGAATCCATTTCCTGTTTGACTGGCTAATCCATTCAGTCTTGTTTAGCCGAACTAATCGGAAGTTTATTTTGCAGGATAAAATTAGATTATATCAAAACTGAATCGTGCTGTGAAATTTAACTTGCAATTCAACTTATTTCACACTTCTCATATTAAGGTAGACTTTCCTGTAAAGATTAAGATTTCTTTAATTTGTTGGGTTTTAGATCAACTCTCTCCCATCTCGGAGGCAGCGGTTTGGGGTCACCGTGGCCACTTGTAAACTTTTTCCTTCCACTAGAACATTCTTTGTGTGTGTGTTCTGCCTCCGGGCATTGAGATTCTGGTCTTGCTTCTGGCTTCAGCCAAGTCCCAGTTGCCATGCCGACTGGCAACTGGTCTCCCAGGATGAGTAATGATGTGATGTGGCTGTGCTCTAAAGTCCCAACAAAGACCTTATTACCGCTGCAGCACCTCATAACACACCATTGTTGTCAAGTGCTCCTGATATTAACCTGCCTGCACCGGGGCTACCTTCCTTCACAGAGGAGATGTGTGTGTGTGTGAGTGTGAGTGCAATTGTGTAAGCATTTTGAGGGCTACTGCTGATGAAAGTTGGTCAAAAAGAGCCACCCTCAGGAATATACTCTGAATTTAGTTTTAAACACAGTCATCATTTTAATATTGGCAGTTAATTAATTGGGGTATTTGAATTTGGCCCACTCTGAGGCTTCAACAATCACAATCACAATTGCAAACCTTTGCTTACTCATTTCATCATGAAAACTATCCTCTGGCTTTAATATAACCAGTATTTAGACTTCATTTAAGTTGAGGTTAGTATGAATTGCCCATATTTCATAAGTCTTCCAAAAGACATCCAGGATCTCCTCATCTCAGCAAACAGCATCCCGTGAACCGTCCACAGTGGCCAGGCCCCAGCCAAGTGTGAACTGCCATAAAGGAGAGGTGTGTATATGTGTGTATGTGTGTGTGGCAGGGATGTGGGGCTGTGGGCTATATAGGCAGGGTGATGCCACAGGATGTTTGAGTGTTTGACTTGGTTTAACAACATCCTCTGACAGAGACACCACAGGCTGCAGATGAGGTGAGAGATAAGAAACAACTGTGATCCAGGCCTTCACCCCGGTCATTGTCCTGCTTATCTCTAATGTAGCGCTATCTGCTAATAATGGGGAGGAGAGAGGAGGAGACAGAGGGAGGGGTTGTCATTGATAAAGAACAAAAACATCATTTTTTGTTAATTAAGGTGTGGTTTGGGGACACTGTAATAGAGTTGTGTGCCAGCAGTAAACTTATTTTACTTCTAAATCAGTTTATAAATAGATTTTATGACTTCATATACTGTATGGTGAAATGAGTTAGTAAATTTCCTAGAAATGGGAGCATGTTTGCAACAGACATCTGCACACTCGTACATGTGCATTCATTACACAGTCATATCACATTCACATACAAGCGCTAAGTATGTTATTTTGATGTGTGCAGATGTCTTAATGGGCTGCTTTTAGAATGGAGCCCTCTTTGTTTTAGCCTGATGAGGCATACACTCAGGTGCGTCACACAGGATGTCTTGTCCTCTCCAGTTTCCCTCGCCCCAGCCGAGAAGGTTATCAGCACAAAATCACCACTCCAGCCTCAGACTCCACCAGGAGGGGGGGCTTCTGGCCCTGCGTACATCACTGTCGCCGTGGGAAACTGCATCCATCAAATAAAGTCAAGCATTTACCTGTGTGGCTCAGATGACAGTGGAGGAGGGGCAGGGGGATTGTGAGAGGGGGAGATGTAGGTGGCCCAGGGGTGAGAGAGTAACCCTGACACAGTGGAGGAGGTGGTGGGGGGGGTGTTGGAGTGGGAGGGGTGGCCACGATGGGCCAGACCGGCAGTGCCCTGTGGTCTCTGTCCTGGAGCCAGACAGGGGATTGTGGGAATTTAGCCTCCTTCTAACAGGGCCAGCTGTCCCTTGGGAGACAGTCCCCTTTCCGGGAATATCAGCAGTGCCTCTCCCGCCCTCCTCCTCATCTTCCCTGCAATACCACAGCAGGACTGGGAGAACAAGTTCAAACACACACCACTAAGACTTCCTCTCTCTGGTGTGATATATTCGGCACACTTTACTTGCTGCATTTCTATTTTTTTGTGTGTGTATAAGAAAGGGAAAATTATTCAGGAAATCTTAATTATTCTGCCATTTTTCAGTCCACAGCTATATAAGATTCCAGTGACCACAGCTATGTCTGTAAAATGCATGTATGCATATTTATTTGTGTGCATTCACGTGGGTGCCCCAGTCCATGAGCATGTACATGTCATATATGTCATCTGTAAAATGAGTAGGGTGTGGCAGTTGCTCCACTATGATCACTGGCTATGTCATATTTCATAGAAAAATTCTTATTTCAAAATTCTTAAAGAAGTAATTAAAAATAAATCACCACCCACACATTTATTAGAAACTCTGTTATAGATACTGCTGAAGAATTAATGACACTCTAAAGTCATTAAAAGTAGACTACGTCTTCATTTTAATTACAATCATTCTTTAATTTGATCACTTTGAAAATTCATCATATTTCTCATACCCTAATGAAGCTAACTTCCATCACAAATACAGCGCGGTTCTTGTGACATATGACATAGTATTTATATTCAGTATACCCCTGAATAAATCACTCCTGTGACAATGCAAAACAGAGCTGAAGACACCTCGGTTGATAAGAGGGATATTTAGTTACACCTGGTGATATGTAGATAAGATTAAATTTGAAACAGAAGGATGAGGGGATGGAGAAGGAGGAGGAGGAGGAGGTGGTGGAGGGGATAAAGGTTTCCTCACTGGTGCATGAAGAACAACATCTAAGGTGGTTGGGGCAGGGGCCAAGGTGTTGTCTGAAGACCTGGTCTGAACGCAGGCTCAGGGCTGCGTGCAGAGGCGAGGCTCAGAGCTGGGTGTTAAGGTTTGTGGTAGGGCTAATCCTTGGATTTAGACAGAGACAGGCTCCAGGACGGGGACTGCTGAAAGTGGGGCAGAGTGGATGGCCGTGGGGTCGAAGGGTCGTGTTTACCTGCAGCAGGTATTTCCTCTGGGAACTGATAAGACTCAGGGAGGGGAAGTGCTCTGTTCCAGGTGAGTGCAGAGAGGGCCCGCAAAATGACACCATACAAAATCCTCACCTACCCTCCCCTTTAGGCTCCACCCCTACACACACACACACACACACACACACACACACACACACGCACACACACGCACACTTAATGCCTCATGCTCTAAGCTATTTTTCTTTTTACATGGTTGCTACAGCAGACATGCTCTTCATTTGAAGTATTCTGCCAGGTGCATTCTGGTTTTTCCTCACATCTATGATGCCATTTACCTCCGACTTTGTTGGTTTTGTCCTTCGTCTTGTCAGAAACTGTGGAAACTGACTGTTGCCTTACCTTGCTGCGTTCATGTGCTTCTAGCAGATGTTTTGTCTTACTTAATCTGTTCTTGTTGCTACTCAAACTTGAAATTTTAGGAGTTCATTTTTTTTCTGTAAATAAGCAAAATATTATTCCTACTGTGAACATATGGCCAGTATTGTCCCAGCACCACATGACTTAATACGGACTCAATATTGTGTCCAAGATTGTTTGTTGACTGAATCAAATGAGCTGAAGTGACTGGGCAGGACTTCTTTCAGGTCTGTCACTGGAGCAGGCAGTTGTGATATGGCTGAGGTGTTACCTTGTTTGTTTTCCTTCTCACTTCCTCTTCCTCTTCCTCACCTGGCTCAGCTCTGAGGCCCTAGCCCCGGGTGCTGAGAGGAGTCAGTGAGCTAGAACATGTTAACAAGCACAGCCTCGACCACTGTATTGAAAGACACACACACGCTCACTGCACAGGGGGTAACAGGGCGGGCTGGGGAGAGCTCAGAGCTGGTATTGTATTTTTTTTAAAATAAAAATTGAGTTTATGTGAAGTTTTAATCAGCTCATTTTGAGACTTGGACATAAAAATCAACACATTTCCGCGATAACTAATTTGTTCGTATAGGGTTTGAAAGTATACCTGCCCAAAGTTGTCCTGATTGTGTGTTTCTTTCACCTCTTTTCAACTGTTTTGATATATTTTAGTTATATTTTAGTATAGTACATGACAACTACACAGGCTTAAACAACAGCAGAGCAAAATATGCTGTAAACAATGGTTTGTTAAATGTCAAGTAACACAAAGATGGTTATATCTTGACGCCTGTGCTTGTATGTGTGAGAGAGATAACGTGAATGTGTATTCACTGTTTTATACAAGATCTTTGGTGTGTATCTTCAAGAGTGAGCGTTGCTGTTATCACCAGAGGAGGTGAGAGTGGTGTATGAGGTAGGTGTGTAGTGGTACACTCTTCCTGTATTCTCCTCTTCTCCACCTCCTCATGCCCTCTCCTCTCCTCCTCCATCTCTGCAGAAAGCCTCATTAGTGCCGAGAAGCTGCTGAGGTAGCACATGGCTGCCATTGTGACCAATCCAAACATCAGGTCCTCTCCATCCGAGCCCCCCACTTCAGAACCCCCAACCGAATCCTATTTTCAGGCTCCGCAGCTGCCCTGCTCTGCCAGAGCACTTAGCCGTGTCATTCTATCCGGCTCTCCAGGCCTCAGAGGAAACAGGCCTGTTTTGTGCTTGGCAGTCTCTGATATGACTCCAGAAATGGAAATGAAGCCATGGATCTTCATTAGGAGAGGCAGGTGTCCACAGAGACTCAGCCCAGGTGAAGGAGCTGGGAGGGGATGGCTTGGCGAGCGAGGGAGAAGCTGGGTGAAGGGGAATTGGATTGGTGGGGGTTTCGATCCTTAAAACCCAATGATGGGCCTCCGTTACCCCTCCATACACTTACACACACACGTACACACTTCTTCACCATCGCCCACCCCACCCCGCTCCTCCACCCCAGCACTTAATTGCCCATGTAATGAGCTGCAGTGAATGGAATTACTTGTGTGGAGGCACTTGAGGACCCTGTGCATTGGGGGCACCTCCTGCAGGCCCTCATCTCCAGGGAATACATTTAGGATGATGTTTTCTATGAAGCGCAGGGGCAAAAACCTCAGCTCTCCTCGCTGCATCTGGCCTAGTTGCATTAGGCCCTCCACAGCTTCACCCTCCTCCCCCACCCTCTCACCCCCTCTGGGCCTTTTGTTTCCTTAATTATTCATTACAGAGAGGTGGCCTTCGCTTTGAAACCTGTGGAGGTGGATGAGGCTTGGCGCTGACCCACGAAGCACCAGAGCATCCTGGAGCCTGAGACGTGTCTTTGTGACAGGACACCTGTTATTTCTCCATCCTCGATCAACCTCGCCCCCTCGCCTCTAACCACACATTAACAAATCAGAGGGGAAAATAATAATCACGCATCTTTGTGTACATTAATATTTTATATATGATATTAAGATGATGTCCATCATCATCATCCTATCCTTTCTATTTATTTATATATCTATATATGATATTTGCTAGGGTGTTTGGCAATCATTGCACAGCAGGAGCAACAAGATTTGTTTTACTTTATGACTTATGTGCATAGTGAAAACTAAAGTAACTGAAAGTGCAGCTGTTTGATCAACATCATATAAATCAGCGACACGTTCAGAAGGCCTCTACTTTGGAGGCTATGCAAATGTTATTTTGTGAGTTCCATAAAGTAAAACAGACTACTTTCCTGCTAATGTGTGTGGAAAGTGTGAAGGAGCCATGGTGCCCAGGGCCGCTTCTCTTCTCACGCTGTTTTTGGTAAAATATTAGCCCCCGCAGCCCTGTGCAGGGCGGCTGACAAATAGAGGGCTGTTGTCCCCCTTCTCTCACAGGGCTGAGGGTTAATGATCCCAGTTTCAGGGGGGTAGGGGGTTAAAGCCTGCCAGTAGGCCTTTCTCTTGCACCCCAACAGATGTTGCTAGGACTTTAATGTGGTTATCAAATCGGAGTGCCCTCTGAGCCCCAGGAGCTCATTGTGTGTCGCTGCATTCCAGGGCCTCGCCGTGGTGACAAGGCATCCCGGGGGCCAAGCTGGGCTCCCGCTGAGTCTTCCAGCAGCCCCTCAGAGCTGACAGCTAGGGTTGCCCCTCTCCCCACACCACCTCCACGTCCGCCAGGCCCTCTCTGTTTCTGCCCCTGATCCTGTCCCCTCAGTGTCACAAAGTCATCCTCCGTCTCCCCTCTATCCCACACTGGCCCTCTCAGTCACGCTGTTCTCACAAATAGGCCCACTCACTCTCACTAGCCCACTCACATTTTTGGTCACACACATTAAGCCCACTTCCACACACACATAGGCCAACACTGATTGCAAACACACACACACACACACACACACACACACATATATATATCTATATATACACACACATATATATACACACATATATATA
>LKNJ01001592.1:176131-197694 GCA_002120245.1 Maccullochella peelii
ACACATATATATATCAAGAAAGGAAAAAAACATTTTTTCTTCTTAAAGCAATGATTAAATGTATTTTAATATTTTTGCAGAGCTTCAGGTGAAAAGTAAAATCATCCTGAAGCATGTCCATGCATGTGGATGGATGTACAGTAATTATTCTAGATCCCTTAAACCGTCCTGACCTGCGGGTGGTTCTGTCTTTACAAACTCATTCTGTGCAGCTAAACATTGTTCAAACCCACATCATTGTTTTAAATTCAAAGTGGAATTTTCAAAGATACCAAATATGTCAGGCTTAATTTCTGGGAAATGATGCACTAAACATCTAGAATATTTATATTTAATGGAAAGGTGCAGCCTTAAAAATCATGGCGTCTTGGGTTTGACTATTTCCCTTTGTGTAAACAAGATATAGCTTCAGTGAAGAGCTGGGAAAATCTGATACAGAATATATATGATACTGTCAAATTAAGTTTTCAACCTTAAAGCTTCTTAAGAGGAAAAAAAGGGGGGAAACCGTATGTTCACGGGTTAAAGGAGAAGAAGGAGCAGGAGGGCTTCAAAGCTTTTGTGGCTATATGTAGGTTGTATGTCCTTCTCTGGTAACTTGAGGTGCCAAATTACACTTGTGTGAATAGAATATTTAGGGCAGGTGGGAATTTACACTTTAGACATGTGCTACAGTAGGCACCTAATGATTTGTGTTTCTATCATTTTGCATAATGATACAAACATTTATACAATGTTCTATTATGAACAAAGAGACACACGCTGTGGTAAACATTATGTGACAGCTCATTTGAAATTGTAAACAGGTCGAGTGTTCATAGGTGTCACAAATACTTCCCAGATGAATAGGTCATGGTCTTGGAGGCAATACTGGAGCCCTGGGGTCAACCTGGGCGTTCTCTGCTCCTCTCTGCATATACAGTATCAATGCCAGCAGCTGTGGGATTGTTTGTACACAGATGCAGGGGTGCTTGATGATAATTGCCTCGCAGCTGCACTCCGGGGCTAGAACTGGGTGTTTTTTTTTTCCCTTAGTGGCTCATATTGTGTCTGAAGCGTTAAGAACAGGAATGTGGGAAACAGTCGTAATTAAAGTATTCTGTAACTCAATTAAGGACTCTTCCCCCACAGTTCCCCCCCAGCCCTAGCTGCTATCCCACACCTATCCCCCTGCTAGAGGAGATCAGTGTCTGTTTATATGAGAGCCTGTGGCCTCAGTCGCCTGGCCAGGGGCCTTCACTGTTTAACTAATGTCAGGACTGGTTGCATTGCGAAATGGGGATTTGTAATGTGAAAATGTGGAGGTAAGAGGGTATATGAGGTGGAGAAAAGACAGTGAAGTGGAATAAATGGGGAATTGCTGTTCCACGGAGGGCTGTTAACGTGGTTACCACTCAGAGGTAGGACACTCATTACAGCCATGAGTCATTTTTCATAGGCTGTTATCAACTCACTGTGCATAGAAGATGGATGGATGACAATTACGCTGATGAAAACCTCACATACCCTTACCACAAAATCATTATACCATTATTTTTGAGTTACTTTTTCCAAATAGCTGCAATTTTGTAAATTTGTAATATTTAGTGTTTACTAAATATTTGAAAAAGTGGTATTAAGGTAACAAAATTGTAAAGCAACAAAATTCAAGTCTTTTGTTCTAATTCCCCCAAAACTGCTGCAGGCTGGTTGCTGGGCAATGTATCGGAGTACTTTGAACAATGACAGGCAACAATCAAAGTGCTCAATTAACTGTATAACGATTAAGACATCAATTACCAAACTGATTGATGAGGCCAAATGATCCGATTCATTTTCTCCATCCAGCGTAAAAATTGGGAGCAGCAATATGAGAAAATTTGTTGATTAATGGTTAGAATGTGCAGGAAGCCCTTTGCCATAATATGTGCAATTTAATGTAATAGAAAATCGCTGTAAACACTTTTTGAAGATATTTAGAACAAAATATGCAACAGGATTGAAACATATGAATTATATATTAAAGAGACAACACAAACAGACTTGTAAATTAGTAGTTATAAAGTAACAAAAAAGCCCATATGTAGTTTACAATTAGCCATAAATATCGTTTTTATTTACTTTTCTTTAGCTTTTTTTTCTCAATTAATGCTATGATTGTATAAAAGAGGTTAATGTATCAGATGAATGTATTTCTTTTCTCTGTTGCCATTGATGCTGATGATGTTCCTCTGCCCCTCTAACAATAGCCAAAACAATGTTTGAAGAGCGCCTTGAGACCAGCTTGGACTAAGGCTTTAGTTTTTATTCTGTTCATGTTGTCAATGTGTAGAGGGATAATTGAAGCGATCCTTGACTATGGGATCTATTTATACAGAGCATAATTCCCTCTGTATTCAAGCATTATCATGGTGTCAGAACAAGCACAATGGCACAATAAGGTCAATATAATGAAACTACAAAACAATATGGTGTCATTCGTATAATAAAAAGTGAGCCACTCCCAGTTTGTTTGGTAACAGTGGTTGGGTTACACTGAACTCATGCAAAATTATTATAATCATAATGTGATAAATACATTGTTAAAAATGCATTTTGTTGTAACATCTCACCAATAATTATACCTATATATACATGAAGGCATAATGTCTTAAAACTCTAAAAACATAAACACCTATCAAAGTACTTTGGTTTAAATGTTGTAAAATAATGCTTTTGTGATTTGCTATATTTTTTGAGGGTTTCTTAAAGGTTTTTATTTGTTTTGTTTCTGTTTTATTTATTTGTTTTTTTACAGAAAAACACTTTGTTTATTGACCTATTGAAGCTAATATGTTGTAGCACTTGTTTTGTGCCCACAAATACGCATCTTCTTCAAATAATTATTATTACATGTTATGATAATTATTATTAGCAGGGGCAGTTGTAATAGTAGTACCAGTAGTAGTCATAGTAGTAATTGTTGTTGTTGTAATACAATTATAATACCATATATAATTATAATGCCATATAATACCATATTATAATTACCATTTTATTACTGTACTAAACAGTCCTTAGAACTTAATTCTATTTGTGCCGCTATGACTTAATTTCTTTATTTTCAGTTTTCTGTTATACTCAACAGCATCTGGAGCCAAAATTACATCAGTTATCCACTTTTTCCCATTAGCAATTTGACAAATACCCCCTTTATAACAGCCCCATATCATTCTGCTTGACTTTCCCTTCGGCCTGAATTCAGTTATTGATTGCCCGTTCAGTTTCACTTGGAAAAGGTTGATAAAAGGAGGTTTTCACTTTCTCAATTTGATGTGACAGCTCCCTAACAAGAATAATGGAATGCGCCCATTCACAGGCAAATCAAGCTAATCCAGCGTGCCCCTCCACTCTCAATGGAGAAGTCACAGTCCTTCCCGGCCCATTCCATCACAAGCCTCTCTCTTCAGAAACCTTCAAAGTTATCCCAACTCCTCCAAAAGACAACATCGCTCTTTGTATGTCCCTCTCACTCACCATCAAATGGATAAATAGGTCGATAAATGTATACAAAGTCAGAGGGGAAACAAAACTGAAGCATATAATCAGTTTGTTTTAGGTGTAATCTGATTTCACTGATTCCCACTCCTCATTCTATCTGTTGTCAGCAGCTGATGGACAGATATTATCAGACCTGGTGGTGTGAAAACAAGCTGGTCTAAATTAAGAAAGTGGATTTTACCACATAATAACCAATAAAGGCACTAGCATTGTTTTATTTGCAGATCATTTTAAGTGTTATTTATCCTACAATTAGAAAACATTAGTTCAGCAGTGTCTTTGGTTACCGTTGCATACCTGGAATGAGCTGCAGCTTTCCTTCTAATCCTTTTTCTGGGCAGAAACCAGGCGACAAAGCAAAGGTGCGTGTGTGTCTGTGTGAGTCACAATAAGTGATTAAGCATGCGGTCTTGACTGTATGCATGTCTTGTATAAATATGTGCGTGCATGCATGCACATGTGTAGGTATATGTGTATGGTAGATTAAAAAGATATATTCCAAAGCAAATACAGAAGTATCATTGCAACCTAAACTATGTTGTAAGTTTATAGGTACTTTGTAGTCTCTCACAGAGGTGTGTGAATCTTACATTATACTATCAGGTGCAGCAGTAACACTGGAAGAGGCTGGAAAGCTGCAAAACAGTATAATCTATATGGCGTCCACAGTGGGCTCATTAATAGGGTCCTTTGATAACAGGCAAAGCATCTGAGAAAAGGTGAAAATAACATAAATAAACTCAATGTAACTGTTTGTGGCAGTGCTTATATTTACAATTTTTGAGAATGCTTCAACTTGTCTTCTGTTTTGGGTCAAGAGACTGCAGAGGTCTCATTCACATTTGACTTAACAAGACTGAACAATGACTTTGAAAGACTTTGGTTAGACCATTAAAGTGCCACAGGTTCACTCCCATTCTGCTTTTAGATGAGAGAAAAGGGAGATTAACATGATTTTGCTTTATCCGCCACATACAAGCCTCAAAACCATAAAACACAACCCAAAGGCATCCCCGTCCTGCTCTGAATGTGCACTTGTTACTGCTCTCAATTCGGCTTTCAGCCCCCTCTAAAGAGACAAGGCCCAATCACAATATTGTCAAGGCTCTGTTGGTTTTCTGGTTCAAATCCTTGTTCACGCTGTTTGCTGAGTACTCATCTGCTGTGACAGCCTTCAGACAAACAGTGAGTCCTGAAAGAGGTCTCCCACAACCAGATCTTTCCTGCTGGGCAGTGGCTGAAGCGTTCCTTTCTCTCTCCATCAAGTGGAACCCAGGCTATTGAGTTCGGCCCTGGGATCCCTCCATTGAGGTGGGCTATGGGCCAGTGCTTTGCCCCTCCTTGCCCTGGGCCACCCTCATTCTCCCAGCACACCTGTACCCCTAAACCCCTATCGTGGGAACCTCCTCGCTGCCTCTGCCACCTGAGCTGCTTGCTGTGCCAGCTGGGCACATCTGACAACACCATCGGGAGTCAAAGCACACAGAGACCAAAGACAGTCACAGCGGGCCAGCTTGATTGAGCTCTTACAACTTTTTACTGGCAAACTGTCGTGCTTATTGAAGTCAGAGAGATTAAGGAATCTCTGCAGAAGTTATGAATCAAACTTGTGTCAGTTTGTGATCTATAGCAACCATTTAAGATTTGCATATCTGAAAAATACACTCACTAAAACACATTTCCAGCCTCAGATCACAAGTTCTCCCTGCTTACACACAACCTCCCTCATGCACCCCTACCCTCTAAATCTCCATGGCACACTGCAAAAAATGGCATCAATTAATCAACATTCATGAACCGTTTACTTGAGCTCCCCTTTGTGTGCTGCAGGGCCTAATCCAGACAGAGACCAGGCTGTTCTGCAGCAGTGCAGACTGCGTCACTCCACCCTTTGTGGGAGAAACCCATCAACTGGTGTTTCAGGGAAATGTCTCCCCCCACTGAGAGCCTAACCTTCCCCCTCTCTCACCCTCTTCCTCTTGTGCCCCCTCAGTACTCAGGGCAGGAAGCTCTTAGAGGAGGCCATCCATCCATCTTGCCTCTTCCAACCCAATTCACAGCCGCTCCACATGTATGAAGACATCTGTCCATATTTGATCAGATATTCCATTTTGCTGCAAATGATCCCACCCTCCATCCCCACCCATGAGGGAGGCAGCTATTTAAATGTGCTGATACTTTCCTGCATAATAACCTGCCAATTCTTTGCCTTGCAGAAGAAGCAAGTTTAATTGGGCTGTGCATTTAGAGCTCTTCTACAATTACACAATTACAGCGGAGATGCATTTCTGCACATTGCGATGTTTGCCCCAATTTACTGCACTTTTCATACAGTTTAACTCTGGTTCCCTTTTCAGAGGATGCAAATTTGGCTCATTTGGCTTCAAATGAAGCATAATTGCTCATATTGAAATCTACACCTTTCTACAAGAGGTTCCTGCCAGTTAGTTCTCATTAAACCTAAGGAGAACAAAAATTCTCAATTCCATTTCAACACATATGCCATCTGTATCATCTTGTGTTAAAAGCAAGGAAATTGGAGACAAAATGGATGCTGAGTGCATGGATGGAAAACTTAAAAATCAGTTTGCTCAAGTTAGTCAGCGCAGAATAACCTTTTTTCCCCTGAAGTCTGTTTTATAAATTTCTCACAAGTAGCATGAATTGGAAATTTAGTAGGAATGTTTTAGTGAAAAAAAAGAAAACTAAGGGACATGGCTGACTGAAATTAGAGCTGTTTTCATTGTTTTCAAATACACAATGTGTTTGCTGTGTGCAACCTGAAAAAGCTTTCAATTAAGCGCAGCCTAATTAGTTCGAAGGGCATGTACGGCTGGCCCCTCTACATTCAAAAAACAGAATGGCGTGTCAACTCCGACATGTGATCACCATCAAAGTGTTTTCCACTCCTTCCTCTTCTTTTATATCACTGTCTTTAAAGTTATAGAAAAAAACTCTTTTTTCAGGCCCTCTGAGTCTGAAGTGGTGGCCTGAGCCCACTCCAAACAATGCCTTACAAGATACTGTTTAAATTCATATCCGCTCTTCCTTTCTTACAGGGGGCAACACAACAAACCACTGACCCACTGATACACAATTAGAAGTGATGCGGCAGTTAAGGCTACAAGCAACTCTGTTTAACAGTCTGTCTTTGACCCTCCAGCATTGAATAAATATAATGCCCCCAATGAGAGTAAGACACTGAGATGGAGTGAAAAGGGAGCTGGGGAAGATTTTAAGCCACACATAAGTAGTTAAAGACCTTTATAGAGTATAACACCATTATCCCTGCTGAATAAAAATAGGATTTAGTGTTTTTTCCACTTAATTTAAATCAAAAGAGTCCCCACCTTACATATTGCACTGGTAATGTAATGGAGAGGGACCCACAAAAAAGGCTTTGTGGCTCTGACACCTCCTATAGTGGGACTGTGTTGTCCTGTGAGCAAAAGGGAGAGAAAGGTTTTTCTTCCCTGCGTTGCTATCTGCTAACACATTCTAATTGATGCCGCTGCATTCCTCCACTGGATGCATTCAGTGAATAACGAGCCTTGGGCTGAATGCCCATGAATTGGTCCCCACCAAGCAAAGCAGTAAAGCCTTTGGCCCCCCATCCCTTAGTCTCCCCGCACCGCCACCTTCGCAACCACTACCAAGCACCACCTCCCCTCCAAACCTTCCCCAAAGCTCTACTCTAGCTTTACCGCCCATTAAAGCACGACCATTGTGCAGAGATGCGGTCCACAAAAGCTGTCAATCTCTCCAGGTCCTCCAAAGCTTGGACTCACACAGACTGGAGTGACAGACCTCCCCCTTCACCCCCAACCCACCCATGTTCCCCCAAAAATCCTCTCCCTGAAAACTTCTCAGCTAACTATCCCCCACCACCCTCTCCCTCTCTCTCTCTCTCTCGCTCTCCCTCTCTCACTCTCTCCAGCCCCAGCGCACAAAGCATCAATCTGTCTTCAGCCCCAGCACCCTTGGCCCTTTGTCCCATCTGCAGGTGCCTCTGAAAGCACCCACGGTCGCCCCAGCCTCTGCGCACGCCACGCCTAGTCCAGGGACAGGAACTGCTGACAAAGGCCCAGTGTGGGAATGAGGGATGCGTGGAGGGAGGGAAGGGGGTGTTGAGGGGGGCTGCTCTAAGACAGATGGCTGGGGAAGTCTACCAACTCCTCCACAGGGGCTGTCAGTTTAAATTCAGAACTACGAATGAGACACATGGGGGAAGAACCAGTAAAGGAATTCCCACTAAATTCTGAATCTACTGTACACTTCACTAAGGACCAGAACACAGAAGCAGCAGCACTCTCTGGATATCAGATACAGCCATCTGATATTATTCATATATTGAAAAGAAAAACACTTATATGTTATCCTACAATAAATGTTAAGTGTGTCAAATATTTTTCTCACTATCCTTGAGCCTTACTTTCACTTTGATATGCAATTATAATTTGTGGTACTTATTATATTTGTATTATTAGCACACAGCTGACCGTACTGAAATACATTAGGACATACAGGACACATATACTGTATATATATATATTTAGTTTGATTTTAATTTGTCATTATTTTTTAATATAAAACGTTTTTGTTGTATATTATATGTGGTGTCTTGTGTTGGTCTTCTTTCTGCATTCACTTAAGGATTTGAATACTAAAATCTTACCTAAGGCAACCTTTGAAAGACCGCGTAGATGCTTTGATGTGTAAGATACTTCAATTTCAGTCTTGAACAGCAAAGTTTAGTCCTCAAAAAGCTAAACAAAAATCCAAGATTTTTGACTGCAACTTTATAAAAATGTAACATAAGACAAACTGTAATCAGCTCTGCAGCCTTGCTTCCCTTTTCTTTCCTAGGTGCAACAAGTTAGTTACATCTCATTGATGTTACTGGGATGCCACCATGTGGACATGCATTGAATTACTGCAACCAGTTGATAGGCAAATGTCTGCACCACTGACATGCATGAAGTTCTGAATGAAAGTAAGTGACCAAGTAGCAAAAAATCTTAAATGTCTTTGGTGTTTTTTTTCTACCATTCAAATGTATTGATTTGTTGTGATTTATCCGCATGGAATCACACAGACAGTAATGCTGCTCAAGATTTACCATGTTCATCAATGTAGCTCAAGATCAATGACATGCTAATATTTCTTATGTTTTCCTTTAGAATTCAAGTTGACAAAATAATCTCACCACAAGGTCCGTTCAGTAGCAGCTCTGGAGCTTCCAATCATATCACACAATCTTCCTCTGCAAGGTGGTGGATGGAGATGCAGAGGAAGATCGTGTGATGTGATTGAAAGCTCCAGAGCTGCTACTGAACGGACCTTGTGGTGAGATTATTTTGTCAACTTGAATTCTAAAGTCTGGGCCAGTATACTCTACCGTGTGGATTTCAGTCACTTTGAAAGCTCTAGAAATGTGTAATGTGGTAATGAGTCCACAGTTTATATGGTGTATCTCTTTATGCTGTAGATTCCTGCAAATGGCCTTATCTTGTGTGAAATCCAGTCATCTAAACTGCAGGCGACTCAGTGCTTTGATCTTTCTGTACAGGATCAGGGAAAAGAGACAGTTATTCTCAAAATTCAACAAATAGTAAAATAAAATGAAACATTTCTTCATTTGGCCACATGGTGGAGATAGAGTCCAACTTACAGCAGTGTGTCTGTTCATTGGCAGTGGCGTGACAGTTGCTTCTCTTTATGCAATCATCAAAATTCTCTGAATAGTTTTCATGATGAGTAAAGAAGCTGCAGTACGACAGTACAACATGTATAGTATGTGTTGACAGTGCTGTGACTTGGTTATTTGAACTAGTGGTTGCAGTCAAAATGTAGACATTTACACAGGTACTTAGTCAGTGTTGTTGTTGTCAAAGATGAGAGTATCTGCAGTTGTAGAATCATTTTAAGTTGGCCCTGGTTTAGTGATGTACACACGTTATGCGTTTCTCTGCTGGCAAATACAGTGTTACAAGCTGGTTATTTCCTGATTCGATGTCAGTGTGAATTTTTAAAAAGGCAGCTTTCCAGTCACCACTAAACTGCCACAGTCAGCAGTCAGCATGCCCTCAAACATTTTGACTTTGAAAGCTCTTAACTTTAACAGGACAAACAGGAAGTTATCGCTTCCATGGTACTGAACCATATTTGATCCGTTGATTCTTGACCATACTGTTTATGTAAAAACTAACAAAATCTTAATAAACGACCTTTAAGAAAACTTCTACTAAGTAGATTTCATTAAGGGAGATGCTTAATTCTGATTTGCCTGCTTATAATACTTTTAAGGTCAACTGGTTTCATTTTGTAACTCAGAAAAGACGTGCTCTTTTCAGGGTTGACTAGTAATAGTTTCCACTGAACATAAAACACAAACCACATAGACTATGTGACCACCTGATGTTTTGTGGTTCAGAACACTAATTCACACACAGACACAGATAAACCAAGGTGACCTCAGCTCACTTAGCTGGTGTCCTTCATAGCATGAATAAAATCTTAAAGTTATGTACAAATATCTACGTTTTGGATCCACTGCACCCTAACTACACTTCTGCTCTTACTCCACTTGTCTCACTTTCCAGAATGACCACATTTCATTTCCAACAAGGAAGTCACTGAGGCAAAAATGCAAACCAGGTGCCACATGCAAATAATTGCTAGGGTCACTCATGCTATGACACATACAAACACAAATTAGCTTCTGAGAATCACACATAACACACAGCCCATAGTTTGAGCACTGCTTTGATTCACATTGCATGTACTGCATTTTAGGTTAAAATTAAGACATAATCCTTTTATGCAAGGTTTAAGTGGTTATATAATTTGACTCAAAAAAACATAAATCAGAATTCCCATGTAGTTTTTCAGAACGTCACAGAACAGTACTGTTTTCTTAAGAGTGACCAAACATTCCTATGACTTTTGCATCTATTTTGCATCTAAATCTTTAAGAATGTATGTATTTGTTTTCCTCAGTATGGCCTTTGATGATGCTTACCAAGAACTAACACATTGTTAACTTCAGACCTTGGGGACATAGTTCTTTCCTGTTTCTTGCTCCGCAGGATTTCAGCTTATTCTGCATTTCTTTGCTTCAACTTGTGCCACAATAGCACAAATTTCCACTACATCTGCACATTAGACACCAAACTGAATTCTGAGTTTGGACTGAAATATAGTCCAAATTGTTTTTTCTTGAGTGAGCCAGTAACAATGATTTCACCTGCTTAACAGCCTTTACTCCAACTTGTACAAAATGCAGAGGCCTGGATTATTTCCAAAACAAAAAGATCATATTGCATAATTTTGCCATGTAAACATTTACTTTATAAAAAGGCACAAAGGAGCTGTGTCTTACCAGAGGGCATTTAAAGGTCCCTGGGCAAATACCAGCAAAACAAGAGCTGGTGGGACATTTGATGTTACAGCTCATAAATCAAGATAATCTTTTAAGTACCAAAACTCATTTACATAAACCTACATTTATGTAAGGAACAAATTGTCTTTGACCCACCTTTAATGGTGTACTTCATTGCAGTTTCACTGCTTGCCGTTAATGTTTTGGTTTAATGTTTAACTGTTAATGTGATTTGCTTTTTTTTTTGAAACTTTGCCTTCTAAACTTCTCTATAAAGACGCCAACGTTGGCGCAGCTGTTAAAACCTGAAAGCACAAAACACTTCTCCTACTACATAATTTAAAATCAAGACATCTATAATCACAATTATTATTTCTTACACAATATTTATCAATTTTCCAAGCACTCCTTCAAGACCTGGAAAAACACATGTAGTCAGGTCCACTTCATGTTATGTGCAGGAGGCTTTTCAAAGGTATCCCTTATTAATATAATGAAGAGGATTTCAAAAGGCTACGGTAACATCATCTAAATGACTTTTACTTGTAACAGTATTTCGATAGGGTGGTATTGCTACTTTTACTTAAGTAAAAGATCTGAACACTTCTCCCACCACTGCTCTAGAGAATCCCTTCTGCATCGTCGATCCAGAGAAGAAATGTATATGAGGCTTCTACTCAGTGCTCAATGATCCCTGAAGTGCAATCACAAACAGCCACCTCTCTCATGCTAATCTCTTCTATAGAACATGCAGGAAAATAAGAAACATTGTAGTTCAAATTCACACCACATTACCCATAATTCCGTGTGAGCGAAAGTCGCCGCACCTTCACCGGGTGGAGCTTGTGAACGTGGAAACGTTTGTGGGTTGCTGGAGTAAAATTTGTTTGACAGGGAGGCGAGGCGACCTGTGCACAGGGATTTGAAAAGAGAAGTTAGTTTTTAGCGTGTCTGTGGCAGTTTCCAAGTCAACGGGGAGGCAGACTTGAGAGCGACAAATGATTTGTACGAATCTAAGCAACAGGGCACAGAGCGAAATGTCAGGGACTGTTAGAGCCTTGAGCAAAGGGAAGCGCGACTAGTACACCGCAACGCGGAAAATATTCAGGGGGGTGAGAATGCGAATGGTGCGAAGATACCGAAATCAAACAAAATGGGAACGATGTAGCGTCGCTGCGGCATTTCATATAGCTAGAACTAACGTTAGAGTAGAGAATAGATAGCTAAGGAGCTAGCAGGTTAACTAACATACATGTAAAGTTATTCCCTGGAGAAGCTGAAGCAGAGCCCGGAGGCGTCTGTTGAATCAGAAGAGTTCACCAGTCTAGTGAAACCCAAGAAGATAAAGAAGAAGATGCTACGGAGGGGACTGAATCGTTTGGTATGTGTGCCTGGCAGCAACACACTGTTAGCTTATGACACCCTGCTACTCCTGCTAGCGTTTTTAACTGCTGTGATTCTGCCATGAAAGAATGCAAGCTGCCATTTCCAGTCATTTCCTTTTGCCGTTTTCGCTGTAAATGAAACTACCCAGTTTACAACAAACTGTTACTTCACACTGCCTGACAACACGAAATAGATGTTGTGTCACTTCATTGCTCTTGTTAGTCAGCCAGTAGCTAACTGCTAGGTAAGTTCTTGCCAGCCAGGAAGTCACGACAGATGCAAGTTGTCATTAAACGACACTTTCAGGTCACATACGGGAATTGTTGTTGTTGTATTCCATGCGTGCTTCCCGCCATGTAAACTCACCTTCTTAACAACCGAACCGTCAAAGGCACAGAGAAAACATCGTCTCACCTGTATGTGGAAACAGTGTACCTGTCTCCAGAGACTTGGACTGCTTTTCTCTGGGGTCCCAAATGCTAAAAATATGCACTCTATTTAAAGGCACAAAGACGGACATCAAAATACATGTCTTTCCCCGTTTAGCCTTAATGGTTAGCATTAGAGTTGAAACAGTTAGTCAGTTAATTCATTAATTGATCGACCGAAAATCAATCGGCAACAAATATCCCAATCAATTAATTGTTTCAGCCATTTAATCAGCCAAAATGCTAAACATGTCACTGCTTCTAACTTCTTAAATTTGAGCATTTTCTCCTTTTTCAGTGTTTTTTATATTTTAGACCATTGCTTGGACAAAATAAGACATTTGAAGACCTCACCTTGGCCTCTCAGAATTTGTGATAGGCATTTTATACTATTTTTTTGACTTGTCATAGACTTAACAATTGATTTGTTAATAGAAAAAATAATCAACAGATATAATGATAATTATTATGCAGCCTTCCTGAGGATGCGTAATAGTTGTTTCTAATTGCGCTACAGTCCCTCTGTGCTCTAATGCTTCTTTGCACCCAGCCACTGGATTTGTTCAATATAAGAAGTTGCTGTTTTGCCAGCATGAACTGCTTTGACCATTTGACAATTTAATGCGTACCCTTTAAAAGTTCATTGGTTTCATTGCAATTCTCATATGTTAATCAGTCATGAGTAGGCTAGTTTGAAAATGGAGAACTATCCACAAGGCCAGGTTTATAAATGCTAAACCGTCTTTACTGCCTCTTTATCATCGTCTTATGCACCAGTAACCTGTTGTCACCAGTGGGTTGAATCCCCCACAGGCTATGTGAGCAGTATAGATACCGACAGTGAATAAGGGGGAAGCAATATAATAATTATAGTGCCTGACCCTCTTCCTGGCCTCTCTCTAAGTGTTGCCAGGTCAGCTGATTTTCCTGCTTCTGGAGAGGATTGCTGCTGTAATTTCTCTTCAGTGTGAGCTGTAAATAATATTTTGTGTGGAGCAGCCAGCCACACTGTCATTGATGTGCACATTGCCGTTATCTCAGGCTCTGGCTCTCTGCCTCCTGATTCACACCACCCTCCCCTTGCCCATGGGAGGTACATGTGCATCATGAAGGGGGGGGGCTCCAGAGGTTATAATGCTCTGACAGGAATGCAAAATCACCCAGTTGCCTTTGATGTTCGTTCGAGCCCTTGAAGGCAGCAGCATGATCTGTGAGAGGTGGAGCTTGGCGTAAATGTGATAGTATTCATTGTGGGAGCCCCTGCCTTGACTACAAGGAGAACAGCACCAGCACATGAAAACACTGTCACCCAGGCAGCACCTCAGTATCTTTATTGCACCATGGTAACCAGGAGGCCTCCTCCTACTCACTAGCTCGGTTGAAATCACACATGTGAAGTTTCTGATTTATGTTTTGACTCTGTTGTAGCAAATACTCCTTCTGCTCAGTAGTGAAGTAAAGTGGTCCAGTCCTGCACACCCCAGTTAGAGGCTGGAAGCTCGACAGGTGCTCTTACCTCGTGCACAAAGGCAGGAAATTGTCCCGCTGACACAAACGGAATTGCTTTGTGTTTGGATTATGTAATAATAGAACTTAGCCATGAAACAATTAATAATTTAATTGATTAATTAAAGTATTTTGATAATCAGTTAATTGCAGTCCTTTTCAGGCAAAAATGCCAAACATTCTTTTGTTGACGCTTCTCAGTAAACTGAATATCTTTGGACTTTTCTGACATATTATATACAAATAATTGTTAGTTACTGGCAGCCCTAGAAAATAATAATTACTTTAAGCCCTAATATGACTGACAAGTTTCAAAACATAAAAAAAAAAAGTAAAGTTAGCTGGACTGTTTCATGGTTGTAATTCACGTTTCCTGTGTGAAGTATAAGATGTCAAGGTTTGTTTTTATTTAACATCATATGCCAAGAAATAGGATTGCATTTTAAATAATAATAATTATTTAAAAAAAAAAAATTCCTAGGGTTATTCAGGCACAAGTTGTAGACTGCTTAAATATTGGATGGCTTTTGTCGTTGTAGCATGTTAAAATATGTGAAAATGTACTCTAATCAAAGCATGGTGGAGAGATTGTAGCCTACTGGTTTTCAGTGTTTTTTTGTTGCCTGATAAGTAAGTGAAGTACACCTTTTGGGGGGGGGGATCTTATTCCGAGGAGTCTGGGTGTGTGTTTTAAGGCCTGTGTAGTGACGTCTCAAATAGTTTCTGCCTCTGCTCAGGGTGCAGCAACACACCGGTCCTCTTCTTTCTCATTAAGGCTTCCCCCTCGCCCTTCTGCCCTCCTCTCCGTCTTTCTTCAGTCTATCCCTCCTGCTGCAGGCAGATGTACTGAGGCCTGCCAGTCTCAGATCATGTCTCTACTTGACTGTGACCCGGGCACTAATAAGCAGGCCCTTACCTGGCAGGAGATGTTGTTATGTGTGAGGGTTGGAAGGATTGCATGTCAAATGCGCTTGGGAACACCCCAGGGCTCTGTAAACCTGTTTCTCAGGTCAGCTAAGAGCAGGTCTAAGATGTATACACAAACCTGACAAACAACTTAGTGCAGGCAATGTTGACATGCACACACCTGCACATTAAGGTGATTTTGTGCAAACATCTTTTGCTAATGTAACCACACAAGGTTAAATGTATTTTCAGAGACTTTATACAGTATCACTCCTCCCAGGGGAAACTAATGTTTTGTTTTGCAATAAAAGAGGATATTTTTACCTTCTGCTGTACAATACAGTAGTTCCATTCTACCCTGAAGTATTGGGGTAATGAGTCCAATTGCCAGCATTGTAAGCACTCAGTAATGTCAAATGTATCTCATGCTTTCTTCATTACTGTATTTTGCTGCATTATCTGCTGTGCTTCAGAATGCTTCAAATATATTTTGTATTTTACATTCAGGTCAGTCTAGCTTTTATATGCTCACGTTTGTGAGCAGCTAGTAGCACCTGTTGGGAACATATTAGGGGCTTTTATTATTTGATGAGATACAAGAGTCCTTGAACACTTTTAATTGAGTGATTAGGGTAAGAGTACATCTGAAGGCCACAGCCCATACAATGGCTAGTAGGGCCATTTGATTTATCAGGTCTGTTTGATTAGGAGAGATGTGTATTGATTAGAGCCGTGCTCAGTTTTGCCGCTATTAGTATTGCACCGTGAACTGCACAGCGAACAGAATTGCTTACTCTGATTTCTTTCTCTTCCTTCCTCTCTCCGTCTGGTCTCCTGCATTCTGCCCAGTAATGGAAACCCAGCCAAAGGAGCTCATCTGCAACACACAGCAGGATAATAAATATATTTAGTGTGGCGAGGGAGGCAGTGTGAAGGAATAAACGGCGGGCTGTGGGATAGCGGGCTGATGAAATACAGTGGGGGAGTACGGAAAGCCCTGCGTGACTCAAACCGGAGAAACTGGAGTGAAACCAGGGGATGGACATGTAGCCTCTTTGCACCTCTCCATCTCGTTCTCCACCTAATGGACAGACTCTTTCAGGCTTCATGTAGTGGTTAACATTGGAGTGGGCAGGTCAGGTTGGATACAAGGGGACCATGGATGGCTTTTTGTGGCAATTTTCCTCTTCCTTTTTAAAAGCTAGGTTGAATTCTCAGTTTGTACCTCTAAATAATTCAGGTTACTTCATTTATTTTGAATTCTCCTCACATCGCTCCTCCCTTTCCTGACCCACGTGTCCTTGCCAGGCAAGCGGCACTCAAAATGCATCCTCATCATCCATATATGTATAAAGGCTCATCCAGAGATTTTATGTGCCATGCTCCAGCTCTAGCATTACCCAGAGAGCGTTCGCAGTGAGATGTGAAGAGAATGCTGAGATGTGTGTGTGTGTGTGTGTGTGTGTGTGGGGGGGGGTGTTTGTGTATGTCTCACTCTCTGTGTTTGAGCACGTAGGGAGAATGAGAAACGCCAGCATCTGTGATGTTTTGTCATCCCAGTTTTCATTGTCACCTGAAATGACAGAGTTCTCGCTGACAACGAGAAGAAGATTTAATGAGCGCTGGAAGACATACGAACATGCCCCCTCCCATACACGCTCGCATGAACACCTAGGTTAAGCAACAGCCTACAATTATTATCTCCATGGCAAGCTTCCAGCTAGGCAGGCTCAGTCACGGGGAGAAAAATGGGTTTGTTAAAAGTGGTCACAGTTCAGTGTGAGGAAACGCTTGGTGAGAAAACCCAAACCCAAATAAACCATGCCCTCTGAGCAAAGGAAGGAAAGAGCCACATTGATTTTTGTCATTAGTCTCGTTGCCCTCCTATGCAGTGTGTGTAAGGATAATTAAGTGAATAGCAATTACAGCCAGTGTAGCCCGGTACATTATTAAAGATAATGTCATCAGTAGGCCTATAGCTGAGATGGAGATTTTTAAAGATTGTCAGCATTAGGATGTACTGTAAAAGCGTTTCTGTTGGTATTGCATGGCTCTCTGCCAGACATGGTGTGCGTGTGTGTTGGGGGGAGCCATTGTAGTGTTGTGCAGTTTAGTTAAATTACAACCCATACGCTACATAGAAAAATCAGCTGGATCAAGCACCTTCATCTAAGTAGCTGAATCTGGTAATTTGTCGCACACAAAAGCAGAGTACAGAGAGCATGTGCACTTGGCTGGAAAAACCATACTCCATTTATGGCTACACTACTTTAAATTCTCTTTAATTATAGATTAAAGTGTGACTAGGCTGCTGCTGGAAAATGTGCTCACTTTTCCTGGTCTTAAAACACAAAGTGTGGCGGTTTTCTCCATAAGAACCCTATTCACTTTTGTCATTCTCTCCAGGAGTTATACTGAGCTAACTTGTCTAGAGGATGGTAGCTATGGGGACAAAGTACAAGCTGGAGGAAGTGAAGTATAACATGTAATCTCAAAACCAAAAGCCTCAGTAAATGAATGCCTAAAGACTATAAACCAAAAATAACTTTCCTGGTGAATATAAAGCTCGTTTCCAGGTTTGTTGTGTGAAGTTTAGGCTACATTCTTGTCTTCTGTTTAGTTTGTGTATGGTTCTGTTTTTAGAAACAGCATACTGCAGATACATTAATGACCACAGACCTCTGTCAACATTGTGTGACATGCTTACACATTTCCTGCTGTAATGTCTAATATAGCTGAGGTAGACTGTCCACAGTGCTCACAGGCTTCCCGCTAGGGCTGCAACTAACAGTCATTTTCATTATCGTTTAATCAGCAGATTATTTTCACGATTAATTGTTGATAATTATTATTTGTTTATAAAGCGTCAAAAAGTTGTGAAAAATGCTCCTCACAGTTTCCCAGAGCCCAAAGTGACGTCTTCAAGTTGCTTCTTTTGTCCAAACAACTAACCCTAACCCAAAAACTATTCATTTGCTGTCATAAATGACAAAGAAAAGCAGCAAATCCTCACATTTAAAGGTGGGGTAGGCAGTATTTTTTTGGCGTCACTGGGCAAAAATTCCATAATAACCGTCCAGCATATTGTGGTCTGAGAGAACCTCTACTTCTGCCCCTCCTCTTGGCTCTGTTTTCAGGCTTCAGAAAATCTATCCCATGACGGGAGACTTTGGCCAATCACAGGTTATTTTAGAGAGACGGTGCGTTCGTATTGGCTGAGCTACAAATGTAGATGTGTGTGCATGTCCCTTCAGACGGTGAAAGCCTGATTCAATGGCGGAAAATCTTGCAACTTGTGAAGAATTTCCAACACCTCCTTTGCCTACAGCGGCGTATAGTACAAAACAACACATCCCGGCTCCACACGGAGCTTCGGGCTCATTATGTTCGATGCCATGGCGCTCGTATTGACGTGGCAAAGAGGCATGATGACAAACAGTGGGGAATAACTTTTGAGGGGGGACAGTGGTGTGTGTGTGTGGTGTACTAGTCTCTCATCCTGCTGCTGGATGGTGTTGCAGCTGCCTCTGAATCCTGGGGCGCTCAGCTCTGCGGGCGCAGGTTTCGCAGGGTAACCACCTCCTGCGGCTGCTGGTCGAAGTTGTGGGTTTGGTGGGAGGGGCTTAGCGGAGTGATACAAGGCAGCAGAGAGAGGCGGAAGGTTTTGCATAGGTTGCACAGATTTTGCCCACCCCAGCTTTAAGAAGCTGGAATCAGCAAATGTTTGACATTTCTGCTTGAAAAATTACTGAATTTATCGAATCGAATTTATCGATCATCAAAGATCGACTGATTGATTAATCGACTAATTGTTGTAGCTCTACCTCTCTAGCAGCTCTACTTTCCAACCATGATTTGCATAGCTTGTATACACAGAAACCTATGAGCAGTCCATACTTCAGTTTGGGCAAAGGCTTTTTATCTCATGGCCACCTGTTATCTAGTCACAAAATGATAATAGTTTTTAGATGTTAGACATTTCAAAAGTTGCAAAAGTAGTTAGGACAATATCTGTCTGTGGCTTTTTAAGTTCGACCAAATGATTGAGGAAGCGACTCCATGTTAGAGGTCTAGATGAGTTTCCCCTCCTCCCCATTGTCGAGGGACACAGTGTAATGTAGGCCAGTACCAGCCCATGGTACAGTACACTCTGTGTCCCGTACAGCTGCAGGGATGCTAGTAGAACAATGAGCCTTTGCCTATCCACAACAGCTCCTCAGGATCAGCCCTCAGTTCAAATTGGACTGTTGTTACTCTGTGGGGCTATTCATCACTGTGTGCAAACAGCAGACAGAGGAGGGAGTAGCCTCTGATACGGGGTCTGTAAACTATGCCAAGTGTTAGTGAATCCATGATGAAAGTAAGTCCTGTTATAGTTTCACTATAGGGTAATAATGGCTCTGCTTTTCCTTGGTTTGGTAGCCTCAAAGTATGGACAAACTCTGTAGCCACCCAACCCAAAAACAATTTTTAAGATGTACTGATGATGGTGTACTGACATGTTAATGATATTTCTTAGATATATAAAGGGAAGAAAAAGAAAAAGAAAATGTATATAAAAAAAGTCTCATTCTAACATAGATATAATTAATAGTATGTTTAACATTAAATTCCTGTGAGACAATATGGTCCTGCTGTATGGAGTAAGCTGGTTAAATTATACTAAATGAGGTTTTCTGTGATTTGTAAGATTTATTGAATATCCATTGCACTATAATAAAACAAAGCATCGTTGTGCTGAAATGAGACAAATTAGCACGTGTGAAATAGCTTTATTAAGAACTCGTTTGTTGCGCAGAAAATGCAACAAAGAGGTAAATACTGACAAACTTTTTAGTTTTGGTTTGATGTTAATGTGTGCTTGTGCTATATTATCTTCAAAAGATAATGTTGCCTCTGTAAATTCTCTGCAGCGTGGGCAATGAGCACTTGTGATGTGTAATCAAAACTGAGCGAGTTACAATTAGTGAGACTGAGTGAGCATGCTGGAAGAGGACAGGCAAGTGGGCTGGCAAGAAAGAATGAAAGATAGAGGCGAGTGCCAGATAGAGTACTGCAGTGACTAACGGCATTGACTCAACGCGTGCATCTCTCCCCTTGCATTCAAACATTCATCACTCAACTACATTCAGCCTGCCATAACAGAAACTTTATGTTGCAGTTTAGGCTGGTTTTACTGTTGTCATCAACATTTCTTGAAATGGTTTACTGGAGGTTAGGCATTTGCTCTGGCATTGATTCATTCCATTACTCTCAGAATACTATTTGATCTTTAGGCCTAGTTTTACCTTAATGTCATAGATCTTCTCTCTTTCTCTGTTATGGTTTTCCCCTGTACTGTGTGGTGAGAGGGAAAAACTGCTAATAGGTGCTGCATTAAGCGGCAGATAAGGTTGACCTGTGATGAATCCACTTAAGCTGAGAGCAACATCATAAAACCTGATAGGATAGATAAGATGCAGTTGGAGCAGATGTTAAGTAGTTGAATATGATAAAGGACTGAGCCACTCTCTCACACAGACCACTCTGTCAGGTACTGGTACAACTGAATGAGAAATTAAGCAGTATGCAGCTTGATTCATTTTTGAATGACATGAAATGGATACTAAGGTCAAATGGGAAAATGGCCTTAACAACGAATCTGTCGTTCTCCATGTAGTGCAGAGTGTTATTAGTACACATGCAGGACATAAAGAAGCACAGGTCCCCAGTGCTCTCTCGTCTTCACACAGCTCCCTCACACCTCATTAAATGTGTTTAAGTAGATTTTCTAAGTGGATTTTTTTTAAGCTTAATGGCACAGCTCCTGCATTCCACACCAAATGAACTGTTTTTTATCCCCTGTACCCAAGTTACAAACCCACAAGAGCAGACTGATCTGAACAAATCTTAATCTACTGTATTCTTTTGGGCTTACTTTTTTTCAACTTGCTTCAAGCCCTTTTGGAAGAAAAAGTTATGGCATTGATTTAGTTTGACCACAAAATCTATTTGTGTCAGCGTAAATAATACTCTCTGTGCCATTGTCACACCTGCTGTCACTAGCCTTTTTCCTCCACACGCCATGGTGTCATCTTTATTTGTTGTTTGCTCAGAGATGCTTGTCAGATTACCTTGCTTGACACCAAACACTCCTCGTCTGGAGATACACATGTGAGCTGCCGGAGCCACACTTCAGTTAAACCTTGATTCCATGCTTAACATCTAAAGATGCGAGCATTAGAACACACTTTGCAGTTCTGAGAGCCAGAACCACTTACTGTGTGCTCTCTGACAGACTTGCAGGTCATAAATGGCAACATGTGTAGGTCAATGAAGAAGGGCTACGTCAAAGGAAACTGTATGTGCTGTTCTATTCTTGTGTGATTTGCATGTTGGTGTCACCTGAGGGTTATGCATGATGGTATATGACTAACCCAAAAGAGGTTAGTCATATA
>LKNJ01001592.1:197762-212160 GCA_002120245.1 Maccullochella peelii
ACACACACACACACACACAAATAAGGTTGACTGAAAGATGCCTTGGATGAGTGGTAATCTTTAAGAATAAAAACGGTAAATCCAGTAGCCTTTTGATGTAGTGCTTTTAGATAACAGTAGTTGTGTGTGAGTACTCTTAACAGGTTGTCCCTTACACCACCGCATCTTACTCACTTTTGATTTGAATGTGTTATTTTTAGAGCAGATTGCTAGATTCATTGATTAGTTGAATGACCGCAAATTAATTGGCAACTATTTTGATAATTGATACGTCGTTGGAGTCATTTTTTAAGAAAATATGCCAGACATTTGCTCAAATGTGTGGACTTTACTTTTTTTTTATGTCACGTTGATTGGATTTCACCTTGGACTCTGAAAAATTGTGTTGAAAACTGCATTGCATTTTTCACTATCGTCGGACATATCTTACTAAACAGTTTATGGATTAATCATGAAAATATGCAGCAGAATCATTGATAATGGAAATAAGTTTTAGTTGCAGCCCTAGTTTATATTGCATTGACTAAACTTTCACCATGCCCGTATTGCCCTTAATCGAGTTAACTTCGGTTACATTTGACAGGGTGGATTGCACTGTGGCTGAAGTGATGTGAAGTAATGATTATTGACTCATCTGAATAAGTGCCCAAGCCCAGCCTACTTACATTACAGAAACTAGAAAACTACAAACCAATGCATTAGTCCCGCAATGTAAGTTACCTTCCTTTTTTTTTTAAAAGACTTATACTAGCTGTTTGTCCACCTTGTTAACATGGAGAGGAATTATAGTGCAAACCAATACAGCATGAGAAATGACTAGAGTTGAATCAACACCTCTCTGATAAAGTGTCAGTTGCATTTAAAAATGACATAAAATTATAATTCAAAACGTTTCACAACAGATTGTACTGTCAGAAAGTTACTGTTGTGATGGATTGTGTTACAGTGTACATGGTCTTGTAATTTTGTGGTTACCCAGTATGTCTGTTCAGCTAACAGCATGCAGATTGTGACAAAGCGAGATAGTCACTGAATAGTGAGATGGTGTGACAGGACGCAGTGTCATCAGACCCGAGTCATCATTTGGAGTTTGGCAGTAGCTGGATGCAGTCTTATATTCCCCCTGCTCTCAGTGAGCAGTGACCCCCCCCCCCAATCATGTGCTCATTTCACAATGTGTGCATAATCTAATTTAGAGCATAATTTAATGTAAAGTTTCAGGCTCACTCAATTCTCTAATGCACCATTTATTTCTGACTGAGCAATTAGATCTCGGCTCAACTGAGCATTGGATGTTTGCTTTATCGATCCCCATTCAGGTTTTGTAGCTGATGCTTTTTCATCAAGGATGAATCTACTGTTTGGTATTGACATACTGGCACTTGACTCTTGGCCACTTTTGCTTTACTTGCTAACATCATTGGCATTGAATGGCTTTGTTTGACCTTTTGACAATGAGGCAAAGATAATGCAATCGGTTCTGTTTTTCCTTACATTAGCATTTCTTGTGTGGCCTTTAGCTCTCTATTTTGTAGATTTGCATTGCGATCACGTAACTGTTCAAAAATGAAGTCGGCCCCATGGTCTGACCCCCATTACAGTGAATCTGCCACTAAATCAATGGCCATTCAATAGTTCTTTTCTTATCTGTAGGAATCCAGGGCATGGACTACTTCATTTTATATAGAATCTCATTTTAAGCATGAATTATGTGTAGGTGCTAACATTTCTTTTTGAGAATCATCTGAGGCTCAGAGCTTGCTTATGTAGGTTGTTTCAACAATGTTGCCTTAGTCTACATGAAAACTAGTGTTCATCTGATAGGCCTCCAACCTTGAAAGTGCGTGCATTTGTATGGCTCTTGTGCATAATCAATCCTAAAGAGATGGCCACAGGTGAAAGATTGGCACTAGCGGAAGCCAGCCAACTAATACAGTTGACTGTCTGACCTGTATCCCTGAAGTACAAGCCAGAGCCCTCTGCAGGTCGTTTGGCTAATTTGATTTGTAAATTGCTCCTCACTTGCATTTTATGTTTTGTCTGTGCAGTCCTTTGTACATGATTGCTTTTTCTGGTCGGACATTGTTTTCTAATGTTATATTAGGTGTTCACAGTATTGCATATCTGGAATGGTGCTATTACATTTGTAGATGGCATTTTTCACTGTACACAGAGAAAGGATAACTGCCAGAAACACTGCAGCTGATTCAAATAAATGAGCCACGTAGTCCATGGGGGTGTTCTTGGCTTACTGCTCCTCCTGAGGGCTGGTTGTTGTTTGATATAGAAAACCTGGATGTGCTTGTGTCCTTGGATCCTGTTGTACTTCCTTTCTCTCACACTCTTTTTTCCTCCCACTCTCTCTCCCTTCATCTTCTGGCAGCCAGGTCCGTCCGGTCCTGCTGAAGGAGTGTCTGTGTGCCGAGCGGGTAGAGGATGGTAGATTTGACAGCCATACTGAGGTGTGAACATGGCTGCTCATGCATAAGGGAGCACTATGTAAGCATGTTGGCTCCCTTCTCTAGTCTCGACTGGAGACAATGGGAAATAATTCTGAATTAAAAAGTTTATTATTATTTGACCATTAATGAGAAGCAAATTATTGTGTAAACTGGAGTTATGTAGTTATGTGTTTTTGTCCCCACATGCAAGTTAGGCTTCTGAGTGTTTGAGGCTATTTTTTGATCCAACTTCTTATCAGCAACAAACTTTGGGCAGCTCGCTGTCCAGGTGGCCGCAATTCACACATTCCCTGGCGCTTGTCCAGGATCAGATGCTCACGGTAATCTGTCCCCTCAACCCACATGTTGCTGGCCTTTATATTATATAAAGTTAATCCCCTATCTGCAAATCCTCAATAATTTACAGACACAGTAATAGCTGCACAACTTGTACTTGAGCTGAGAGCTCAGCTACATTTAAGAACTGGTGGGTAGAGTCCTCACTTGGAGAATGTTTTTCACTGTCAGAGGAGAAATGTGGAAGTGCTCAATATAAATAAATAGTAAAAATCAGGTATAGTTGTGTCACTGGTTGCTTGTAAAGATGCGTAGGGTGGGAATTTCCAGCATAATTTTGGTACACATGCACTAAGGTACTAATGTAGTTCAATGTATGTTGATGCAAATGCAGTGCACTAAAGCCTAGCATATTTTGGATGCATTCATGAAGCGTGCATGAACTTGCTGATGGAAAAAAGTTAACAGTGACTGCGACGCTTCACTGGAAGCCATGTCCCATTCTCAGAGTGTAATTTAACTTGCCTCTGGAACAAGAGGAAAACTGGAATTCGAGTTAACATCACAGTATAGCACATTACAAGATGCAGCTTGTTAGTGGTTAGACAAGCTTGTTAAAAAAACAGTTCAGGTGTGCTCTCTCTTCACCACTCCACATACAAATACGCATTTGCCCATTTTCTCTGTGGTTGGGAGTAAGTGAGAGTGAGTGGGTGGGTGGGAAAAACTTAATTTGGTCTTTTTGAAGACACAGTTACTTATTAAATTAGTAACAACAGTAGAAAGAACCCTCATCCACGCTGGTAGAGCTGAGGACATACATTGTCGAAATTTCATGGACCACAGTGATAAAATCAGTAAGGTGTCACAAATATTAAGCATGTTCGATATGGATGGCAAGCAGCAGAGTTCAGGAACAGCGGGGGGCCAAACTTCTCCTCTCTCAGGGTGGTGATCAGGCCGGTCCTGGTCCAACATCTGGCCACGGACCAACGTCTTGGTTGAACAGAAGGACCAATCAATATCCATATGATGCACAAACAGAAAGATTCCTCAAAAAGTGACATTTTTCCAGATCTTCGTAACCCTATTTCTTTGCTTAATTGATGAGAAATAACAGACACATATACAGATAAAATAGATAATACTTGATTTGGTGCTTTGAATGGTTAACAGGTTATCACTGTTACTGTTATATCTTGATGAATCTTTGACTCATCAGTTACTGATCAGTTTACCCTTGAAAGATGTGAGAATAGTGTTTATCCATGGTGAGAAAATGAACATGCTTGAGAATGAGAAAGAAGAGGAGATGCAAGAAAATATGGGTGTTGTAGCTGTGGCTGATGCAGTATACTGGCTTGTTGCTATCATGATCCTCCGGCCCTTGTGGCTGTCCACCCGAAGCGTCAGGATTCCTTGCGTATGGGATGTCAGGAATAGAAATTTAGGCCATGAAGAGAACAGCATAGGCCAAGTTTTCTAGGCTACATTCTTCTGAACAGAAAAACTGGGTGTGTGCAGTTCAAGATCCCATTTAATGACGGACGATGAATTTGGTAGTGACGCACTAATATAATATTGGATCTGTATTGCGACTGCCCTTATTAAACAGACTCTGCGTTGTTTAGACATAACTGATCCACATGAAATCCTGTTTCTTAGCAACTGTTATTATACAATTGTAACAATGCAGCTCGATAGCCTTTTATAGAACAATATAATTCAAAATTTCACAAGCCTAAAAAGAATGTTAATGTGTGAATTTCTACGCTTATAGTTGAGAAGTGATGTGTAGTTACTGCCTCACACAGAAGAATGAACCCCATCAGTTCCACACAGTGCGGGAAACTGATTTTTAAATTCAAAGAGGAAAAAAGTCCCACCTGACAATTTCCTTAGCTCCTTTTTGGGTCATCATTTATACAATTGTTTGTGAGATCAGGAGAGCTCCTGTAAAGTAAAGTTAAGACAACGACCTTGCTTCCCTGCCTTGCTTGTGATTCACCCCACTTGCCTTTTATGGAAGAGGAATGCCGCAGCCACCTCATGTTGAGGGGAGTCCAGCGTGTCTCTGGCTCCTGACCCGGTTCCTGAAGTCTTTCCTCTTGTAGACGTGTGTGTGTGTGTGTGCATCACCCTGCTGTCTGCATCATGACAAGGCAGCTCAACCCATAAATCTGAGCACAGCGTTTTTCTTCTGGCTGCCCACATTTATTACTTGTTTATCATTGATGAGTGACCACCTGGGAGAGAAGAAATTAAGTTATAGGCCTCGCACAATTCCCATTTTGGCTCGTTGACCCATGTCATACTTTTCTTTGTCCCCTCCCTGAGTTATTGGCTTGTGCTCAACTGTTTTCTGGTAGAGTGCTTTTCAAGTAGTTTTAATTTTCTGCACCACAGTAGAAATTCTAATCTCTTAATTCTTGACCTGTGGATGGAATTTAGGCCTCATCAGATGGTAAGATATTTTATGGCCACAACAGATCCTTCGTGGTCACTGTGGATTTGCTGCACCTGGAATAACAAGGCACCATAATACAATTCTTTTGTTTTCACTGATTTATTCTACATCTCCCATGCAAGCAATTCTTGTTTCTTGTATGATACACATTTTATTTTTTGTGAGATTCAACTGGCTGGTCGATGTCTAATCTCTGTAAAGTAAAGAGAAGTGCCTATTATTTAAGATTACTAACATGTCTTCACTTTGCTTTCTCTGTTTATCTTTATCTCTTCCCATCTCCACCCCTCCCATGCTGCTCCTTCCTCTAGCTTGGCGGTGATGAGAGAAGAGTAGACAGTAGGACTATCTATGTTGGTCATCGGTCATATTCGACCAATGACGCTTTCATCCCACCCAAGTTCTGTGATAACAGGATTGTGTCCTCCAAGGTAAGAAACGCACTCGCATGCATATGCCAGGGTTCCAGTCTGACCATATACCAAGATGAAATTCATATACCTCAGGTTGTTTCTCAGCTCCTCTGTGTATTATGTTTTTCAGGCGTTTTTTCTTCTCTAACTAACACTTGGAATGCAAAATGAGCTCTTCAGCCATCCTGAGCATTCCTATGTCTTAATTTCTTTATTCCTCCTTCCACTGCATCTCCACATGCATGCCTTTGCTCCCAGCGGAAGACGATTATTTGTCTCTCAGGGGAGCCACACTGTGGCAGTGAAATACATGGATGCTATTAATGTACTGGCAGGGTGGGTGGGCAATTCGGTTGTTTCCCCCTGAGCTCTGATACACCGCACCTCGCCTTTCACCTAAATCTCAGTCCTGTGTCAGCGGCAGGCTCAGTTTGGCTTATGGATATGAAGGGTGAAAGCGATGAGTAGAGGGAAGCGGTGTGAGAGTAAGACGGCAGTGGGATTTATAGTGGTGCAGAGGGTCCCAGTGAGGATGGACCAATCAATTGGCTCTTGCCAGTATGTCAGGGTAAACAGCCTTTAATTACCCCAGCTGTGGTGTTTATGCTCCTCCATGCCTCTGCTCTCCATCATCCTGTTGCTTTTGCACTCTGCAGTGACCAATCTCTGCCTCTCCTCTCTTACTCTTGTTGCTACTGCACCACTACACTCAGCCACCCTCACTTCTCCCCCCCCCCATTTTCTCATTACTTTCACTCTCTTTTCTCTCTGGCAAAATGAGATGGGCCATTCTGCTGCCGCTGCATTTCAACACTATCCCCATGCAGACATTCCCCTTCATAAACAGCACCTTATTGCTCTTTCTGTGCGAGGGTGTAAGCGTGTGTGCATGCATGTGCATGTATTTGTGTTTGTCACCCAGGTACTTTGTTGTGTGGCACAAAGTCACCAGCAGTTGAGCCGTCTCTCAGGGATTTAAGCAGATAAAAGTGTTGCTTCAGCCTGATGATATCAGCAGTCTTGGCCACTTAAAAAAAAAAAAAGAACAAAACATACAGAAACAGTCACCAACCTGATAAGTTCATTGGCTCTGCATTCAAGGGTAGCCAAATTAAGGAGATAAATTGCTAATCTGAATCAATGGAATACCTGTGGGTCCCCCAAGGGCCGTCTCCCTAGGCGGTACAAAGAACAGAGACTCCAAGCTATTGAAGTTGCCTTTCCTCTTCCCCTTCCCCAGCTGTGACAGAATGCACGCATGCAAGAGTCTGTGAATATTGAATGCCTCTAATCTCTCTCCCCTTTCATAGCCTTTCTTTAACCTCCCTCAGTTTGGTTGAAAAACATCAAGCCTGGATTGGAAAATGACACAGAAAAGAGCAGTAAAAAGTAGCCCACAAACTGTAATACTTATTTGATTTTTCTGTGACTTACATTCATGTTTTTCTCTTTTCCCCCCACAGTATACAGTTTGGAACTTTCTACCAAAGAACCTATTTGAACAGTTTAGAAGAATTGCAAATTTCTACTTCCTTATCATCTTCCTGGTGCAGGTAAGGACAAGCTTTGTCAGTGCTCCAAACAAAGATTAGAGTTTGTTTATCATTGTTGAATCATGACTACATGGATGCCTGGTGTGTCTGTGACTGTTAAACAACGTGATGTGTGGTCGAAGCCTGTGCGTGCACGTCTGATAGCCTTCTAGACAACAATACGAAGCGGGTTTAACCCTGTTGAATGGGTCAGTGTGTCTCATCAAACTTGGCTTCACAACCTATGTTCTGTAGATCTACACGATGTGTGCGTCCAATGTGTGAAAAGGAGTGTGAGAAAGTATGGTCATTTGCATGTGGCCATGGCATATGTGAAACGGTTACTGGATGTGTGAACTGTACAGCATGTTTGAAACGTGTGTGCGATCATAGCATGCATAAAGCATCAAAATTGCTCTAGATTCCCGTAAGGGTTGAGCAATGTGCGTGTGTGGGTTTTTTTTTTTTTGGGTTTGTTTGTTTTCTTGAGAGAACGGATATAGTCCTTGACTCGCATCCCACAGATCTTTCAACATTCTGCTGTCTTACATGGCTTTACAAAAAAACATTGGCTAAAGAAGGAAATAACACCAGGGTGTAAACAAAGGTATAAATGAATCAAGTGAAAATATTAACAAATGTATAAAAGGTATACACAAAGACACGCAATATGATTCACCTCTTCCAGTCTTTACCTCCATTGTTCCAGAGTTGTTAGATCACGTGTAAGTCAATTAATGGATTTTTATGGGCTATACTAGTACCAGGACTCAGGAGCATGTAGATTTTATTTTTATCTTAACATGTCGGTACAGAAATTTCCTAGAATTAGGTTACAAGGTTCAAAGGATGAATCTGTAAATTGAGATTGTTTTATTTTAACGTTCACTCTTTCCCAAAAATTATAGTTTTGGGCAATCCTAAACTGTTGTGCAAAATAGAAGTATGAAGTATTTTGAATTGCATATCATTTTTATTGTCATTGCTTCTATTGTCATTCTCTTATATGGTGATCTCAAAATTCTGTTTGTTAGCTAGCGTGCTGCCCTATCCTTATAAGTGGAAACTGTGAGCTGGCCGAGAGCGCTGACTAAAATGCATTGACTGGCATTCCTATTCCCCTGCCCTGTGCTCTTAAGTGACCTCTCCTCTCCTCACTGTGATCTGACAGTTGATGATTGGAGTAGGGAACAAAAATGAAAAGATCTGTTGCTTGCATCGGCGCTTGCTCTTCCATCATCTCTTTCTTTCTCTGTCCCTTTTTCTGATCCATGGAGATGGAAACTAACCTCTCTGCTTTTAGCAGTAACCTAAACTATGGCAGCAAACAGCCCTCTAGTGTAAACAGGTGCTGGTGTTGGGCCAGCCCAGGAGGGATGTGCTTTCTCTAGTCGGATACTGACTGAATGAGCTCACGGAGTGACTGCTCCCAGAATCCCAGGACTGTACTAAACTGAGGAATATCTGTGTGCTGCTGTCACAATTCCTAAATCAAGTTTCTTTTTCACTCCAGCCCTTGTTTCCACCTGTATTTACAGTTGACACTTTGGCCTTTATTTTCCAGTTTGTCTGGTCTAAGCTAATGTAGTACACTACAACACGCATGTTTGCATCATGCACACAAACGCACACGGATTATCAGTATGTGATGTGTGCAGTGTAGAATGTATGTTTGTGTGTGAACACATTGCGTGTATGTGTATGTGCTTGTGTGTCTGATGTATGACTCAGTGGGTGTCCTGGGTTTGCTGCTGACGGTGTTTACTGAAGCTGCAGCGTGGCTGGCGTTTCTCCACTAATCCAGCCTCTCTTGAGAGGGGCTCCTTATCCTAACCACTCAGTTTTTCCCATGCAGACTGCTATTATATCAGAGAGAGAGGATGAGAGAGAAACAGGTACACAGACTCCGTGTGCACTCATCTTAGACTCGCATCTCGCAGACAGAAATAAGTCTTCTCACATCCCCTGAGAGGCTTCATTCAAATGCTCTACCAACAACCAAATGTCATGCATCCTCCTACCCTCCTTTTGTCTATCCCTTTGTCATTTGGTCTCTTTCTCTCTGTCTTTCTTTTTCTCTTTCACCCATCTCTCTGCAGCGCTGCACTGCTGACGTCAGCAGCCAGGAAGCCCTCTGTACTTCTGACTGCCACAAATAGACACAGGCTGATAAAAAAGCACCACTCTCCTATAAATAGCCCTGCATGTCTTTGCTTGAATTTGATCGAATGGGAATAGAGTGCTGCGAGAGAGTGAGAGGGAGAGAGGGAGAATGAGAGGGTGAAGGGGTGGGAGGACGCGGGGGCCCACAGCGCTGCCCTGGGACCCCAGGAACCTGCTGTCTGTCGCTCACTCTGACACAGTTCCCGACTCAGATGAAGGGCTTTGTGCTGCTCCGCTCTGCAGCTCTGATATCGCACCATCACATCATCAGCAGCACACAGTTCACTCCTATTGCTGAGATTTTTTTGGCTTTGCATTTGGTGCAGAGGAGGAAAGGTATTCGGCCATTGGGAAGTTTGATGGGGACTTTTGTGAATCAGTGCAGATAAACTGTGAAAGACAAGCTCTGGGAGAATTTTGTGTTGTTTGGCAGATGTACAGCAGCTGAAGGTTTTTGTGTAGGTTTTAGGGTTTGCTGTTGCAATATTTTCAATAATGATATTATTGACGCATTAAAGGGTCACTTTAACCCTCACCGTATTTCAAAAATGATGGCTGTCCTTGATACAAATGATGTCTTTGAAGTCTGTCAAGTCTGATTTCACACAGTATTGTAGTGTGAGATGAAAGAAAGCGTTTTTTTAGAATCACTGTTGATGAACAGATACTAAAAAAAGACATCACCATCATGTGTCTCTTTTTACAGTTGCCATGAAAATTGTCATAGGAGTACCAAAGATAAATCCACATCAAACAACATTTAAGCTGAGAGTTGGCTTTGTAAAGCGTTCTCTCAGTGTTGTCACCCTTTATCAAGTTTGGCCATCTGGCTGCTGCATCGGAGGGACATGCTGTCCTCAGTCCTGCAGTTTTTTGTTATTTTTGCTTTCTGTGTTCGGCCAACTTCCAATCCAGTAATGTGAATAAGAAATGTGGGCTATTGACCTATTATAGGCAAAAATAAAGTCCTTCATCACCTATTTCCAATGTTAATCACATCTGTGCTTAGGGAAGTGTTCTCCTTTGGGGATGTGGTCATGCCAAACAGTGGTGGGCTAACATGACCGGGGTAAACCGACTTTTTCTCAAGATCCACTAGCTACGTAGCCTTTAGCAATGTGCCAGAAGTATTGAGTCTTTAACACAGAGCCCTATACACCATCCTCATGTACACACACTGCTCTTTTGAAGCATTGAGTACTCGCACCCCTGGCTCTCTACACCTTAGGCTACTGCAGCAGAATTGTAACTTTTGCTTCGGTCTCACCGGAATCGCCAACCGCTACAAATATAATGCCGACTCTCCTCTGAATCTGCACTCCTCCAAATGGTCGATATGCACTAGTCCATCTCTGTCCTGTAATTGATTTATCCTCCAGTTAATTGTAATCACAGTAAAGCTTGGGTAGGATAGTAGCACACTGCCCTTGTACAGTCTGTGATTGTGTGTGTAGTAGGTGTTTGTGTACAGAATGTGTGTTCATGTTTGTCCGTGATTTGTTATTTTCAGTCCAAGCACAAGTGAGTAAAACACCGTAGACTGCTTCAAAACGCATTTCCTGCTCTTATTTGAGCTGATGTCTATCTGACAGCTTGTAATTCTCCTGATCAGAATACCAATGAGTTGGATGTGTCGTGCCTGTGCGTGCTGTAATACGCACTCCAGCTCACGGGGAGACCAGCCTGCAGTCTGCAGGATCAGAAATGCCAGGGTAAATCCATCTTATGATGGTTTTAAGGAACACAGAAGGCCATTTGTGTACTGGGGATTTAGCTGGGAACCTTGGTCAGGTGCTGCTCCTAAACTGGTTGTTTGGGATTACCTGATCACTGGTCCCTCACTTATTCTTATTACACACATGCATAAAAATCAACACACTCATAATGTACCGCTAGATTCCCTCACACACACACACACACACACACACACACACACACACACACACACACACACACACACACACACACACAGCTCAGGCAGGTAAGGCTAGTCCAACAAAGCTTTGTGTTGGCCCTCTCCTATACCTTGGCAGAGACACAGAAGTGTTGGCATGCCTGCAGATTAAGCACTCTGCCCCTGGCCCACTTGATTAAAAGTTCTGTGGTCCAGAACCTCCCTCGCTCCCTTCCAAAATGTAAATGTCTCCCTTGTGTTTCCTACTGATGAATAGTAGAAACGCCTCACAGAAACGGACTACACCCTGCATTTAGAGGGGTAGCCCCATCTTCTAAACCATTACCACAAACTCCACCCCCCCGTGTAACCACGAACACACATGTTCTGCAGTAAGACTTTCTAGTGCTGTGTAGTATTCAATGCAAAGCTTTTCAGTTTGAAGGTCATATGTTTATTGTTGAGTGTTACTGTTACATTTCTCTGAGGTGAAATTGTTTTTCCCTCCATAGGTGATAGTGGACACCCCCACCAGCCCAGTCACCAGTGGCCTACCTTTATTTTTTGTGATCACAGTAACTGCTATCAAGCAGGTAAGACACTGCCTAATGAGGCTGATGAGTGTTGATAATAGACATTTTATTGTGATTTCTATTGCCATGTCCTCATTTCCTCGTATTGTCTCTCATTGCATTATATCCGTCCTCCCTCTCCATATAACATAATAAGTCCCCCTGCCTTCATAACTTTCTTGCTTTTTGTATAAAGTATGTGACTAATGTTCTCTTGGGTTTTGTATTAATGTGCTCTGCTGGTGAATTCTGATTTGGGGAGAAGACGAAATGGGAGAGAGAGAGAGAGAGAGAGAGAGAGAGAGAGCAAGTCTATTACAGAGATACAAATGATCAAGGGGAGTGTGTGCTTCTTTGACTCTGTTGCTGCCGTGTCCCAGCTTTAGATGTATTGTTTTAGGATTGGCTTTTTAGTTGGTCTACTGCTGGGGCTTTGAAATGCTCAATAGTGGGTGGACTTCCTTCCAAAAATATATGGGACACACTGATGGCGCTGGACTGCCTTCAACCAGGCTTTGAAGTGGGACACCAAGGCGGTCTGCCCGACTCTATTACTGAGGCTGAGGTGAACTGTATAGTTCAACTGACCGTCCGCGGACCGCCTCCCCTCCCTCTCTCTCTCCCTTTCATCCACCTGGCATCGTTTCTCGGCATCACTCAACCAGACTTTCTCTCTCCTCCTCTCACCTTTCCCGTTAATCCCACTTTCTGGCTCGAGCTCCACCTTGGCACACACTCTGGTTTCCCTCTCTACCCTCTGCATCTCTGCACCATCTTCTCTATCTCCATCACTATGTTGAAGTACTTATGAAGTCTACGCTAGGCTTTTTGCTTTATGATGCTGCGGCCCCAGCAATGATTTCTTTTTTACCCGACTCAGTATTATTTCATGGTATACTGTTCCAGTGCACTGCTGGACAATCACTATCCCATTCTTTTTCAAATAATAATGAAATGCTAAATGTAAAGATTATATTGTGTGCACAGAAATTTCTTTGTGTCTTACACTCCTTTACCAAACCTTAACTGTGTATCAGTATGTACTGATGTCATGGTGTTAGTTGTCAATGTCAGAGAGACAAAATTTTGTACTTTCTGTTGTACTAAGCAAATAATGCAATTTTGATATATTGCCGTAGGGCTATGAGGACTGGCTACGGCACAAGGCTGACAATGAGGTAAATAAGTACCTAGTGACAGTGCTAGAGGATGGCCGGAGGATACAGAAGGAAAGTGAGAAGATCAAGGTACCTTTTTAATATTTCCTTAGAGACATGTCAAGAGAGAAGCTGCTGGCAGCTTGGTATGACTGTGTTTGGAATATATGCACAGGGGAGAACACTCTATGCTGAACTGATTAGATGTTCAAACATGGGTGTGATGGTAATTAATGTATCCCGGGTGCAGGTTATTTCTCCAATGCATTCTTATCTGTTTTCTGTAGGTAACAGCATTTTCAAAGATTTATGGGTGTTCAAAAGGTTAAACATGCATTAAACAATATTTTTCAATATACAAAGTGAACCAAATGACTCCTGGTTATGTTATTGGGTTTCTAGTGCTGCTGACACCACTGAGAATCAACATCCAGCTTTCAGAACCAAAACATTGTGGCTTTGTATGAAACTGGACAGCTGCTCTGAACACAGGAGCAGTTAACTTTAAGATACCTCCTAGTGCTAAATGGACTCGAGCTAAAGTAAACATTTAGCAAGCCAAAGAGAGCCAGATTTTTGTCAGTAGTTAGCAGACCAAACTAGAGCTAAAAGGTGAGTGAATATTGATCTGTGATCAGACAGAGGTGCTCATGTTGCTCTGTTTATGCTGTATCTTTAAGTAGGCAGTTGTTTGCTAATACATTAGCCACAACAACTTGATAGGAAATAGGCACTGATGTACGTTTATTCTGGAGTCCTTCTGCTCCATAGTGGTAAAATTAAAGCTGTGGTTGTTTAAACATCTGTCACTCATCTTGTGCCAAACCCTACTGATCTGGTTCCAAACTGTGAAAAGTCTTTACAAGTGGTGTTTGGTTGTGTTTGTTTGATCAGGTTGGAGATGTTGTGGAGGTGAAGGAAGATGAGACCTTTCCCTGTGATTTAATTCTGCTGCAGTCCAGCCGAGATGACGACACATGTTTCGTTACCACCGCAAGTCTGGATGGAGAGTCCAACCATAAAGTAAGATGGACCACTCTGCCGCCCCCCCTTTTTTCATGACAGAATGTTTAGGTTGGACTATTTTCATCAAAATTTTGGCTTGGAAGATTTTTGATTTTGAAAGATTTTTCCCCCATTAAATTATATGAGTTATACTTCTACCTTGTATCTTTTATAAATGTGATGCTTATTGGTATTGGGAGAAGGGAAGTCGGTATAGAAGAGCATTAATTTATAGTAGTACTAATAGTTTCTTTTATTTTTTTTTAAACAATGTTTTCTACATGCACTTGCCTGGACATATCTTATATTAATTGTGTAGTTTTTATAATTAATAGGAATTTGAATATATATATATATATATGTATATGTGTATATATATATATATGTATATGTGTATATATATATATATGTATATGTGTATATATATATATATGTATATGTGTATATATATATATAT
>LKNJ01001592.1:212213-250393 GCA_002120245.1 Maccullochella peelii
TATATATATATATATATATATATATATCAAGTTTCTCTCTTGTGTAGTTGCTCAGAAATATGTGTTTGTGTGAGTCATAGTATCTGGGTATTTTTTGTCTTCCCATTTTCCTGTAGCGTCTGTTTGTGAGGGGTAGGGGAAGGCAGAAATGATAAGTTGACCTGAGCCAGTCAGCGCTCACACTCCTGTCTCTCTCTGATTCTTCCACTTGTCCAGACACACTACACAGTGCCAGAGAGAGAGAAGGATCTGGAATCTCTCAACGCCACCATTGAGTGTGAACAGCCACAGCCTGACCTTTACAAGTAGGCACTCATCATGTGGCCCCAACAAGTTTACACCACAAGCATGCGTTGCCTGTGGTTTCTTGGGGAATGGATTTACTCAATGCCAGTTGAAAATGTTCTAAATGACTAATATTAACATGTAGATTGTTAAGTAGAGAGGTTTTGCCAAGCAATAGTGTACTTAAGTTTGGTTGATTTTATATTAGGAATGGTGAAAGTGGGCCTGGGATTTCCAGTTATCTTTGGTCTGCGCAGCACAGACTTGATTCTTATTCACTTGTAGGAATCTCGGCTCAGTCAACAGACAGCCTTTGGCTCCCCCTTGGGGCAATGAGTACTGCCATTTATCCAGGCATCAGAATGGTGTTTGAGATGTGCTAAGTAAGCCATGGTGCCAAATGCTCGCTATTCAGAATCAATAAAACTGACAGCGTGCTGCTGGCTAACCACCAGTAATTAGCTGGCTCCCAAACCTCTGCACCTGATTTTAGGTCAATGAGTACTTACAGTTTTGTAAAGTAAATGGAACTCTGCATGAATTTGGACATCTCAAGTTCAAATCCACTCAGGTATTAAGAGATTGAATAATATACAAAACATCACATGTACTTTTTCTTTTGCAAATGACTTTAGCCCCATGTGTGTATGCAATGTTGTTCCAGGTTTGTCGGCCGTATGCACATCTACAAACACGATCAGGAGCCTACAGTGAGGTGAGACTATCTCGGCCCACTTTTTAAGTGAGAACAAAATCAAAACACAGTTGCTTAAGCACTCATTTGTTTCCCTTTGCATCACCAACAAATCATTATTCCATTGATCATTCATTGCAGACAAGCATTAAAATTAAAACAGGCTGGCATGGCTTCAGCCACTGCTTCCAAAGCACTCCCACAGGCATTTATCATTGACTGCTTTATAATGGCCATATAAACAAATGCCAGTGTCCTTCTCAAGAACACTGGGACTGGTGTGGGCCCAGACTGCAGTCATACTGTGCATTGTCACTGCGTATTTTAGAGTAGATGCCAGCTTGCCTGCCAGGTTTCCATTTAGAGAATGGAGGAGTGTGTGGATTGCACAGCTTCTGTATGACTAAACTGTTTGAAAACTGGTGTGATTGTACAGCTCTTTGGGCCCAGAAAACCTTCTGTTGAAAGGTGCAACTTTAAAGAACACCCAGAAAATCTGTGGTGAGTCAAATGATATTTATTTATGTATTTATATTAATGAAGATGGCTCAGTATTTAAAAAGCGAATCGATCTTCTCCTTTTCTTTCACAAGGTGTTGCTGTTTACACCGGCATGGAGACAAAGATGGCGCTCAACTACCAGGGCAAGTCTCAGAAACGCTCTGCAGTGGAGAAGTAAGTTTAGAGGGAATGGTGTAAACAAGTTTAAATTATGTGACATACCTTTGGTACTCATTTATTTGATTACTTATATTTTCAGGTCTATCAATGCCTTCCTTGTGGTTTACCTTTGCATATTGGTGAGCAAGGCCCTAGTGTGCACTACACTTAAGTATGTGTGGCAGAGCAAGCCCGGACAGGATGAGCCTTGGTACAATGAGAAAACCCAGAGAGAGAAGGACACCAATCTGGTGAGTACACATTTACGCAAGCTGCCTGTTCTTGTTGTCGAAACAGTGAACATATGTGTTGTTTGGATAATCTGGGGCTACTGGTTTCAACTTAAGCTCATCATGTATGTTATGCACACAGAGTGCAATGTAGTCAGCCTATGGTAACCATACCCTGCCAGCAAATTTTCCAAGCCTGCTCACATGAGCTTAAATTGTGGAGACAAGCGGTGCAATATCTGATGACAAGATAAGACAATATAAAAATATGTGCCTGTGTTCTAATTTTTTCCAACAGTACCTAAAGATGTTCACTGACTTCCTGTCCTTCATGGTGCTCTTCAACTTCATCATCCCGGTGTCCATGTATGTGACGGTTGAGATGCAAAAGTTTTTGGGGTCCTTTTTCATTGCATGGGACAAGGACTTCTTCGACCCTGAAATCAAGGAGGGGGCACTGGTCAACACTTCAGACCTCAATGAGGAGCTGGGACAGGTCAGGCAGATGCACAAAATTAAATGAAACCAAAACCTCAGCACTCCCATGTGTTTATTAAAAACCTACAATTCTTTAATTAATCTTTCTAGTCATTAAAAAGTCCTGGAAAATGACAAAATAGAACAAAATGTCCTGAACACTGAAAAACCTGAACCTGGTAAAGGGGCACTCCAATGATTTTAGCCTGTGGAAACCACTGGCTCTGGAAAGCTGAGGAACCTAGATGATGTTATCAAAATGTAAACCTCTTTCTGAACAGTAAATATACAGTGTCCATAAATAATGCGCATGTGTAATGTATAGAACAACAACTAGCCCTATAAAAAGCTTCCTCTGTTGTAATGCTTACAGATCACAGCCACTGTTATAAAACTATTTGTCTTTTCTTTTTCATTTTAATACTTGGAATTTGGAAGAAAAAAGGAAAATTACAGTCCATAAGTCCATAAATTACAGTAAATATGGTCTCCAGACTGATCTGAACAGTGCTGCTGTAAAATATGAGCTGCTTATAATAACACCAGACTGGCTGTTGCTGTCCTGACTTCTCCTGTTTTTAATGGCACTTCTAATTCATACAGTGCTGCCATATATCAGTCACACTTGGTTTGCCAGATGATTACTTCAATTAAAGGTGATGCTTCGTTAAACTGATTAATGCAGTGTAATTCTTCCTGGGAATAATTGCCTAATCTTATTGTTGGAACCTGTTAAATTGGCAACAGATTTTTTTTATGCGTTTGAAAGAGTCTGTCATGTATTTTTATCACATTACCTGCAGGTGGAGTATGTTTTCACGGACAAGACGGGCACCCTCACTCAGAATAACATGGAGTTCATAGAGTGCTGCATCGATGGCTTCCAGTACAAGTACCAGGACGCGAGCTCAGAGCTGGACGGATTCTGTGTCACAGATGGACCTGTGAGCAAACTACTGCAGAAAGCTGGCAGGGTAGGTGTTGTGGTGTCCCTCCATCTGTTGTAAAAGTCACACAAGCAGCAGCCTATGGTCATTACATAGCTCACTGCTCAGAAAGACCCTTCATAGCTCATCCACATATAGTCTCCTTGACATGAGCACCTGAGAACACTTTACAGACTGTTGCGCTTCAACACACATGTTAAGATAAGAAGTCAATTTAGACAAATGGTTGTAAACCCAGGGCTTTATCTGAACTCCAGCTACCGTATATGGCTCCAAGTGGGGCTGTAAATTAATTTATTATTACTTATTGTAATTCAAATTGTTACAAATTGTTCATACATTAATCTTATCTTACTGTATTAATCCATGTTCATGTTGCGTTATTAGGAGAAGGAGGAGCTGTTTCTGCGTGCCCTGTGTCTGTGCCACACAGTCCAGGTGAAAGAGTCCACAGAGCAGGGTCAAGACCAAGGGGACAGACTGATAGGCCAGGTGGATGGCTTGGGGGGGGATGGGGAGATGCTCCAGCCACTGCAGGAGCAGAGAGGCTTTATAGCTTCCTCACCTGATGAGGTTGCTCTGGTCAAGGGTGCCATGAGGTAAGAGATGGGCTGTTATGACCATGAGCTCAGCTGACATTGTAATTGTCCAAAGAGCAAGTTTGAGTATGAATATCACAGGATGTATTTTGAAAATCCTCTCTGGTATACATTTCATTCATCCATATAGCACATGAGTACATAAATGGCTCATTTGTGATGATTTGTCTCCATCTGCAGGTATGGCTTCACATTTCTGGGTCTCGAAAGTAAGACCATGAAAATTCTCAACAGGAACAATCAAGTTGAAATGTAAGTCAGTAATTACATAGACAAAGTTTTTAGGTTTTATTCATATTTTTCTTTTTACATTTGCGCTACAGCTTTTATTTTATTTCCATTTTGTGCTTCCCAAAGGTATGAACTGCTTCATGTGTTGAACTTTGACCCAGTGAGAAGGCGAATGAGTGTAATAGTCAGATCCAGATCAGGTGAGCTTGAGACTACTGTCAGGTTTATTGCATTGATCCTGATTTAATGTTGGCTCTCAGCCCTCACCATGCTGTGTGTTTGCGTGTCTGTATGTTTGTGTGTTTTTTGCATCCAGGCGATACATGGCTCTTCTGTAAGGGAGCGGATGCTTCCATCTTTCCCCGCGTCAGACAGGAGGAGGTCGAAAGGATACGCATGCATGTGGAGCGTAATGCAACAGTGGGTGACATTCGCAAATTGCCTCTCCATATCCAGTAGTTTCTGTTATGTTTAAAAGTATGTACTGTATGATTGTAGTGTCAGACAGGTTTTAATTTAAGATTGCAATGATGTCAAGACATTATTGTGTGTTTTTTTTTTTGTTGTAACATTTGGTGGTGTGTGTTTCACTGTTCAGGAGGGCTACCGGACGTTGTGTGTGGCCTACAAATGTCTCAGTGCAGAGGAGTACACCCAGGCAGATGCAGGATTGACGGAAGCTAGACTGGCTCTGCAGGACAGAGAGGAGAAGCTCATGGCTGTTTACAACCAAGTGGAGACCGACATGAGTCTAATAGGAGCTACTGCTGTAGAAGATCGGTGGGTGCTCACACAACACGGCCATACAGCTCATACCAGTGAACATGTAGAGTTCATCAAAGTTGTCTTCAAAGTTGTTGCATGTCTTGCATTTTGTTATGTTGCATGCTGCTGTTGTCCTTCCTCTCCCCTCCCTCTCATTAATGATCAGTGCCAAGAATTTTAGGGGGGTAATTGATGGGAGAGGCCAAAAGTTCCCAGAAGCCAGCAATAAACATGTCATAGACATCCTGTTCTGACTTGCTGACTATAAGATAGAGCTGATCTAACTTTCTTTGTTGTCTTGCTGACATTAATTCACTCCTCCTTTGTAATGTTTATCTACTGTTTATGCAAACTCAGCACTTCCTGCAGCTGTTTTAAAGCACCTTTTTCCTGCTTCATGCCCTTTGTCACATGTTACATGTTTTGTCTGGTATGACCTGGCCTATATGATTCCATGGTGACAGCCAGAAGTCCCCTTTTTCCAGAACTTTTTAATGTGCGCGCACACCGCCATCTTGTGGTTGACATTAGGTACTCTTCCACAATCCAAGATTTAAAAACTTAATAACAGGCAGCAGGTATTGATTTATAATTACTACTGAAATTAGAAAATGCATTAACTACCACAAAAGGGATGTAACAATTCATTTCATCAGCATACATCAATACATTTTGTCATCTGAAATGAAACCACATTTCCCACAGCCCCTTCTGAGCAGAGACGGTCTCATCCTCATTTAAGTTCCATTTGCACTAGAAAAACTGCAGCCGTGTTCAGGTTTTGTGTCATAAAGCGGTCTCTCCTTGCTATAATGCAATTCGCTTGATCTCCTGTGAAACTGAACCCTGATGTCCATGGTTTTGTTGAATTTTGTTGGCATTTTCCTTCTTTCTAGTGATAGCAATAATGTCTTAGTGTAATAATCTTTAACTGGTCTCATTTCTTTTATTTTTTGTTCTTATCCCCCAGGCTTCAAGAGGAGGCAGCAGAGACCATGGAGGCCCTGCAGGGGGCAGGCATCAAGGTTTGGGTCCTAACGGGGGACAAGATGGAGACGGCAAAGTCCACCTGTTATGCTTGTAGATTGTTCCAGAGAAATACAGAGCTGTTGGAGCTGACGGTGCGTACTCTGGAGGATGGAGGGAAGGGGCGTGAGGAGCGACTGCATGAGCTCTTGCTTGATTACCACAAGAAAGCAGTACAGGATTCACCACCAGTTAAAGCAGGCGTCACCAGGTTGGTACCTCGACTTTCATGATCTCAGCCTACGTGATGAGGTTATTGTGTGATACTTTGCTCTTGTATTAGGTTGTTCATTTAACCAAACTGAGTCTTATTGGTGAATACACTTCAATACATTTCCCTGTTCTCTTTTGTAGGAGATGGTCTTCGGCAAGCCAGGACTATGGTTTTATCATAGATGGAGCCACTCTGTCGATGGTGCTCAACTCCTCCTCTGAATCCAACTCAAGTCGCTACGAGAACCTGTTCCTGCAGATTTGTCAAAACTGCACATCTGTGCTCTGCTGCCGTATGGCTCCTCTACAAAAGGCACAGGTCAGAACAATCTGTTAAAATGTGGATCATATTTATTCGTTAAAGAATTGAGATAATAATTTTCACACTTAACACTTCAGATTGTTTAAATTGTTGCCCCTGTGTATGGCTCCATCTTTAGATAGTTAAAATGGTGAAGAACTCAAAAGGCAGCCCGATCACCCTTTCCATCGGAGATGGTGCCAATGATGTCAGCATGATTTTGGAAGCTCACGTTGGCATTGGTAAGAAATCTCATGCTGAAGCTGGCTAACAGATCTCTAATTGTTTCAAATGGAGGGAAGGTTAACCTTTTGGTGTGTGGTTTGGTGTGTTTCAGGTATTAAGGGTAAAGAGGGTCGGCAGGCAGTGAGGAACAGTGATTATGCCATCCCCAAACTCAAGCACCTCAAGAAACTTTTACTGGCTCATGGGCATCTCTACTATGTTCGCATTGCACACCTAGTGCAGTATTTCTTTTACAAGGTAGGAGGCTTCTGTCACATTGACTTCATGTCATTCTTCAAGCTAAGAACTTGTGGGTTTCAGTAAAGCCTGTATTTCCCAAACAAACACACACTAACTTGATTTGAGGATTATGTGGCGAGGAGACAGATTTGACACTCAATCCTCTTAACAAATTAAATAGATTTTTAGGTTGAACTTGGGTTAATGTATTGCATTATTGTACCTACATTATGAGCACATGGGAACTGTGTGTGAATGCATTTAATGTCCTCTGATATTTTTATCCACCGGTGTAAGCCTGTTCTCTTTCTGTTTGCCTGCAGAACCTTTGCTTCATCTTACCTCAGTTTTTGTACCAGTTCTTCTGTGGCTATTCCCAGCAAGTGAGTATGTCCTGAGGCCCTTTGAGGTTCAAAGATGTTCTGAACATGATGAGGTTGTGTCCCTTGAATCCACACCTCCTCGTCCTCCTGAATGCCAGACTGTTTCCCTCAGATTACCCCTCCCTCACTGCCCCTGGGATGTTTGAGATGTGATTGATATGTTTATATACTGACTTAGACTACATAGCACTGTTAAATAATACAGACATGTGTCACATTCTACCATCATGGTTCATCATATGTGGATATTAGGACATCATGGTGGCATGTGTATGTGATGTCACGCTGTTATGTACACAATAACTTAACAATAGAAATAAGAATATTTTATAAGATCTGTATAGATTTAGAATTATTTAGGATACTGTGTTCATATAAAACTGCTCCTGACATAGAAATATCAGCTAATTAGTGTATTAATTTATATAGATATCATCCTTTTTAAGATAACTGATTATGTTTTGGTATTTCTATTTGTGAAAGGCGAGGGTGAATATTTCATTCTCCTTCATGCCATATGGCCCTGACATAGATCTTCCATGAGTACATGAAAGATGTATATAGATGCTTGCTTATATGACATACTGTGTGTGCAAGAATGATGGCGTGTATGAGTTTTGTCCCCTCCATGATATTAACCCCTGGTTGCCCCCCCCCCCCCCTTCTCCCCCTTCACTCCCGCCTCCTGCTCCCATCCTCCCCAGCCCCTGTATGACGCGGCCTATCTGACGATGTACAACATCTGCTTCACCTCCATGCCCATCCTGGCTTACAGCCTCTTGGAGCAGCACATCTGCATTGAGGTTCTGCTGGACAATGCTACCCTCTACAGGTAAACCTGGGAGCTTTTGCTTATCTGCAGCACATGCCACAGTAGACATGCTTGAGGAAAAGAGGACCCATATTCACACAAATTAAGACTTTCCTCTTCATGTTTTAGATCTAGCATCACTGTTTTGAGTAATAATATCTTGATTAATTTATTGAATGGATGATCTTTTTTTTTGGTCATTAAGTTAAAAGAGAAAAAATGGGAAACAAAATTTACCCAAGGGCTTGCACAATCACAAAATAAAGTAAAAAAGAGATTATAGCAGTGACTGAAAAGGTGTAGGCTGATCAATATCTTGTTACATTTTAGCCATAGATTATGCATTTACTCAAAATGCAAAATTCGAAATTTAATGAACAAGTTACACAGTCCTTCTGCCAAAGCCAAAGTTTAGTTCATTGTTTCTGCTTCTTTAACACATCAAAGAAATAGGTGACCCTTCCCACATTAACTATTTGATGTTTATACTAATTGGGCATTTACGGTTTTTTATCCACCCTTTATATGTTCTATTGTATTGTTGTCACATTTGACCAGATATTTGCAGAGATCTACTGAAATCGACTACAGTAATAATTGTACCAGACACCTTAATCTATGTGATGAAGCAGAGACTTTAAGACTTCATGCATAACATTAAATGTATGAGTTTTAGTTTTTTGGTTTTGGAGAGCTGTTCACATTCCTAACTGACTTCGTGTATCTTTCTCTTTCATGTCTTTCTTTAGAGAGATTGCTAAGAATGCCACGTTACGGTGGGGACCATTCCTCTACTGGACTTTACTTGGAGTCTTCCATGGCTTGCTCTTCTTCTTTGGTGTTCGATTTTTGTTCAGTAACCCAGCACTGCAGGATAATGGCCAGGTTTGATTTAATTCACCTTCTAAATGGGTGTGCTATTAAATTACTTGATCAAGCATTGTCTCCTAAGTACATTTGCTCATTTGTCTTATTTAAATGCAGGTTTTTGGGAACTGGTCTTATGGAACAATTGTCTTCACTGTACTTGTCTTCACTGTCACACTAAAGGTAAACCACTCCCCTGTTGTTTATTTATCTTATTTTATGAATGGGTGTATTATTAGAACAGCAGTTTCACATGAGAGTTTGGAGCAGATATACTGTCTTGCAGAATACTGACTTTAGCAAAGTGTGTTGGGTATTTGACAAGTGCACTTAGTGACTTTTCTCTGCCTTTCTAGCTTGCTCTGGACACACGGCACTGGACATGGATCAACCACTTTGTAATCTGGGGCTCCCTGGCTTTCTACGTGTTTTTCAGCTTCTTCTGGGGAGGAATAATATGGTTAGGAAACAACTCAGGATAAAACTGACCTATTATTTTTCATTTCTATTCAACCCCTGTAGCTCTAAACCAAAGTGTTCCCTCTCCTGCAGGCCTTTCCTGAGGCAGCAACGTTTGTACTTTGTGTTTGCAAACATGCTGAGCTCGGTGTCAGCCTGGCTGGTCATCATCCTGCTCATCCTGCTCAGCCTACTGCCAGAGATCCTGCTTGCGGTGTTCCGCAAGCCCCGCGGGCCCCACGCTCGACAGGTAGAGCTGAAACACACACACACTTGGCCTGACACACGTTTCATTTTCACTCTACTTCTCTCTCTCTCTCTCTCTCTCTCTCTCTCTCTCTCTCTCTCTCTCTCTCTCTCTCTCTCCCCAATTAGCTTTATTGTAACGGTGACAATATTCAGGTAATAATTACATTAAAGCAATAATAATGAACTCTCTCTCCCTCTGTGCCTTCTCTATCACTGTTCCAGATTTACGATGCTCAGACTTTACAGATACTGTATTTGTTGTGATAATTTCATATTTAACCACTTATTTTCTCAAAGGTTCAGTTGTTGTTAAAGGAGTCCATCCTTGATGTATTTCTGAGTGAAGCGAAATACGTGGGTGGTGTATTGTTACCAGAGGGATTTGAATTAAATCCTTCAAATATGATTGGGTCGCTCTAAAGTGGGCGTGGCTCTAGAGAACTGTTGGCCTCCACCAGCAACTCCCTCAACTGTGTTGTTAGATCAGGAGGCAGAGAACAAGGGCAAAATGAATAAATTAGATGTCGTCGACCAAAGTTTTTGCCAGTGACAATCCAAACACACACCTCATGATAGCACTCTGCTAGCTACTAGCTACTTCTTTTTTTGCAAGTTGTTGGTGTGATTGCATTTCAGAGAGACAGTTAGATTTACATCCAAATTTCCTCCAGAAGATGACTTTGCCCCACATATTTTGTCATTAGCTCTCCCTAAGGCTGATGTGTTTTCCAAGCAGCTGGAAATGTTTGGTGGCATGCGCTGTGCTTTTGGGTGCGTTCCACCCTTGTTTTTCAAAATTATGTCTGGACTTTTTATTTGGGAAAAGTAATAAACCAAACCAAATGTTTTGCACATGTTTGAGAGGAGTCATAAAGCAATACAATATGTACTTATTACAGTGTTTGTTTTTTAAACTTATGTTTGAGTGTGTATCTGTCAGTTAGCAAAGTCACAGAATCAATCAAAACTGTACAAAATATTTTTTTTATTGGACCTGGCATACTGTGAATTTTGTAGTCTACAGATTAAAATAACATTTGTTACTAGTGGTATAGTGTAACTATTTAGTACATTTTATTTTAGAACACTCCCTTTAACCTTATGTTTTACTTGTTTTCTACCTTTCCAACTTTCTTTTCCTAAGTAAGTGCTCTTGCTTCTGCACTTCAACACATTCTCCTTGCTCTGTCTCATCCTTTTATTTCTTCTCTCTTCCTCTCTGGACCGGCATCCTTAAAGATGAAACATCGCCTTCCTTCCTCGGGGACATCTACTATCTTCATGTTGTCGCAGACCGCTAGCACTCACAGCTTCTCGTGGAGTGACTGAGGTCTCTTTTTCTTTCTGTCAGCTCTTAAGTCTCTTCCTGCAGAGTTTCTGTGTCTGCCAGTCTTGCTTGTTTCCTACCTGTTCGTCTCCCACTGTTAAACTACTTCCTTACCCTCTAAAGTAACTCGGGGTGGTGTTTCACAGTCCCCACTCAGTTGGACAGACGAATTGTTACCTCAGGAATGCTATCCTTGGAGGGCCCTATCTTTTAACCTTGACTTGAGTGCTTTTCTTTAGATGTTGTTTTTTAATAAATTGGGAGGAATGTTGGTCAGTGGGCCGGTGTGCCCAACTCTGCCAGCAGTGTGGAGTAGGACCGGGTATCCATGCTGAAAACGTGCAGTCAGTCTTCCATTGTCTGTCCAGTTGTATCAGTCAGTGTCTCCTCCCACCTGCCTGTGCTGCTCCAATGCCTGCTGCCTCTGCATGTCAAGTCGGGTGAATGCAGCACGTCAAAGCACACAAACTTAACCTGCATGAGGCTCAAGTCAACAACCTCATCCTGGATCCTCACCACAAACCCTGCGGGCCACTGCATTTTGTCTGTGCTTCTGTGTGCGCGTACGTTCAGAAATGTGCAAGGATAGTAGCCCTGTATTAATCTGGACCTATTAGTATTGAGTCAAGTGAAAATGATTATTGCAAGGAGAAGGTTTCTAAAAAGGCACCTGGACTGATTTTCATTGTCCACCTGTGTAGTTTTGAAGTCTTTGTGTATGTATACGTTGTTCCCTTTGTGTATGTGTATGCCTGTGTGCAAGAGAGAGCACAAGATGGAGAGAGAGGTGGTTTGTATGTGTTTGTCGGCGTAGTGATGTCTTTGGTGTCTCTTGCCTCACCCTTCTAGAAGAAGCCAGTTCAGTCGAGCGTGGGGGGCCTCCAGTCTCCCCAGTCTTCAGCCAGGCCCCTGCTCATGAGAACCTTTTCAGATGAGTCCAATACTGTCCTTTAAACAGGTACCAGCCCACCTTCAGGCCATTTAAGCCAATCAAAGACTTGCTCCCCCAGCCAACCTCTCCAGCAGGCCTGGTCGCTAACTTTGAGTTTTAACAAGAGAATCAAAGGCACAATGGCATACAGGCCACATTCAACAGGACCCAGTGTGTGCTTATGTGTTGTGTAAGCTGATATTGGCTGGCTGAAGAGATGCACATTTTCCTTGTCAGACCCAAGTTTTGTGTCAGCATTTTTAGTTAAAATGGTCAAACGGTGCATTTATTTAACATGTGAATGCATCTCTAGGCCTAATGTTGCAAACATTAACATTTTTTTTGTATAGACGCATGCTCCTTTCAGCCTCCCTTTGGAAGTCCAGCTTATATTACCTTCTGCATGTGCTTTTAAAAACCCAATTTTAAATGTTTTTAATTTCAGTCCATCTCATTTTTGGGCCTGGAATGTCTTGAGTATAAGGTGTCTGTGTCAGCTGCTCTGATTTTCTTATCTGACGGTGTGAAACTACAGAGCTGGTCTGTGATTATAACTGTCTGACATTCATGTGCTGTTTGTAACGTGGTGGTTTTGGTAATGGTTGTTTTGTCCTGTGTGCTTACTGTCTTAAATTATGGATGCATTTGTGAGTGCTGAGCTTACCTCACTGCATGATGTGACGTTGCCTTAACCTCAGACCGAATGCTGCTGCATTACTTACAGGGGTGTGACAACAAAATGAATGAAACTTCACATGATAAAATATTTTAGAAATTGTACTAGGTAAATATGGAAAACCAAGGTGTTCAATATTACTTATGGAATAATCATTTGAATAAATACAGACAATATATGAAATATACTCCATGAAATTGTGAAATAATCCAATACTTTTTGAAATCTCAGCTGCTTATTATGAAATGTCAGCCTGCTTCTTTTTACTATAGTAGAGTTAATTGCAGGTCATTTATTTTACTCCAGCAGTTTGTATGTTAAAATGTAATTATTCCAAAGTCCGTGTTTTTAAATTATTGTTTAAATTATAAACAAAAATAAAAATTATTGCCTTTTGAGTGCAACTGGGGACGTTGTGGTTCAAAGTCAGCTTCCCAACATCTAGGCAACAAGGGCCCCAAAGTCTGCTTTTATTTCACCATGCCATTCTTCATCACCAAGTCTTTGTCTGTCAGTCAAGACAAATGGGGCAGATGCAGTTATGTGATTGGATGTTGCTTTGGTCTGAATGAGTAAACGGCCATTCACATAAAGTTCTGGCTCTGTCCTGTTAGACCTTGTGATGAAAAGTGGCATTATGAAATAAAAAAGTTGTTCGGGAACCACAGGCACTGTGGTTAAAACAAACACAAAAACCCAAACAAAAAAAAACTGCTGTAAAAATGAACTGCGACAAAGTTGTGGTGAAAAGAAGATGATGAAATAACATTTTGCTTTATGTTATGTGGTGCTATAATGAGTTTTTAAAACAATCTCATGGTTTATTATAATATTTTGTCTTTATTTATTTCATAATGTCTAATTTGTTGATGTAATATTAAGCACTTTTAGTCTCCACAGGTAAATAACAATAATAAAGGCAATTGTACAGAAGTATTAGGCAGATTGTGTCAAATTGGGCTTATTTAAATCTGTTTTAAGCATGGGGTGAATTAACCCACTATATGTGTAAAGGTATGTCTAGATGATTTCCCCATGTATGGCAACAATATCAAGAGTGCTGGAGGTGAAAGGGCATCTCTACACCTTGTTGTGCGCTTGATATTGTGTTAAATGTTTAGGTGTTTTTTGTCCACCCCTTGTAAGTAGGTCTGAATGTCACACCTTCCTGTCACTGTTGACAAGGGTCACCAGTATCTGTTGCTTAACAATAGGACCAGACTTTTCAACAACGGCTGTCACTGTTTAACCTGCATTTGTATTCTCCCAATAGCTGTCAGAGGCCGGCCTCCTACAAACATCCAGGTAAACTACAGTGAGATGAACCTAACTTTCTCCACCTGCTCAATGTCCCTGCTGAGCTTCAACAGATCAGTAGACTTGGATGAAATTGGGAGCATTTCCTTTACTAATTTCTGCTTGTATCTGGTGGCGGGGAAGGTGTCATTTTTCATGTATTGTGGTTCGTGGCCAATCATCGCTTATTCTCTGATGATTTTTGGTGATTTTAAGATGTCTCGCCCTCTTCCTCATGTTGGCACAAGCTCATGATGAAAAAAATTGAAGTAAAATCTGTCTGCTTGTGCTTTTCCAGACTGCAGCTGTCACACCATTATCCTACAAGCACTTGAAAGAGCGCGAGTGAAAGGCAGCAAGGACTCACAACAGCAGTGGCATCAGCTACTTTCAGGGTCCCGTGCAAGTCAGGTCAGAGCTGTCTGCCATCATGCCTGATCTGAAAAGAGGAGGAGAAGAGGAGGAGGAAAAAAATAAGAAGAAAAAGAGATGTGCTGACAGGGGGGAAGGGATAAAAAGGGTTTAGCAGTCTTTTGACTTGTGTCTCTCTGCTCCGTCCTCTGCCCAGTCCCAACAGCTCCTAACCCCCCACGCATGCCTGCAGAGCAGTGCCCTGCATTATTTTTAAAATATCTACTCGGATGGCAGGCATGAGTTTTCTTTCTTTTACTTCCTGTTTTTTTAAAATTTATTTATTTTTAAATACTAGCTTACAAATGAATGCGTACACGGCCGCCTTGTCAGTAGCTCTACCCAACCCAACTGCTGTGTTTTAACAAGCAGTTGTAATATCCACTCCAAGAATGGTTCCCCTGCATGAAAGAAGGCTCAAAAGAACGCTTCACTCCACTGATGTTCAGTCACTGTATTCTGCAAAGTTTTTATTAAGACATAATGATCCCATTCTCAAGTTATACTTTGAAAGGTTATACTACTTTACAATTAATATGCTTTTTAACGGGTATTCTTCAAATGGTCATCATATATTTTTCAGAAAATACACTCATCCACAGGTCCAAATGTAATGACAAGTTACTGAAAGTGATTTCAGTTCTGCTCAGAGCCGCAAACAGACTGTTTGAACGGTTTACTGGTTTATAGATGACTATTTGATTATTTGTTTCTAATGATGGATCTGCATTGTCTATTGAATACTAAGGTATAAGAGACATATTACCACTTAATCCAAAAAGTGTGTGTTTGTATGTATGTAAGATTGAGAAGATAGATTGGAGATTTTAAGCATATTCTGGCAATCAAACATTGTTCGGAGCTTGACCTAAATCTTCCAAACTCAGAGATAATTTAAAAGTCCATTTAAGAAAATATATGTGCTGTACTGTATATAGCTTAGAGATGTATGACAGCATCTGCTCAAAGCCAAAAAGATGAACGTAATGCGGTCAGATTCTGTCCAGACGTGTGTACGTGTGTGTGTGTGCGCGTGTGCGTGCGCGTGCGCGTGTTACATAAGTGCGTGCAACTGTACTGAGGAAAGTCAGAAATGCCTGTGTGTCAGGCATTCAAGAATAATTGAACCTTGTTGATGTAGGTTCTGTTAGACATTTCCTGTACTAATATGGAGACTGGTTCCTTCAGTGCGTAGATGGTCAATAGGCACATGAATATATGCAGAGCACACACACACTTATCAGATAGATGAGAACAATACACACACAATAACCACACACGTTCTAGACATAAATGCGCACATGCACTAAAGCCTAAATGAGGTATTAATGTTTATTACCCATTATCTAGTTTGCATAATTCGTCTCAGGCAGCCTCAAGCTGGAGTGTAAAGATAATCAACTCCAGACCTGCAGAGCGAACATAGTTAATGCCACTGTGAGGCTCTACGCTCCATCTCTTTGGCTACCGACAGGATGATAGAGTGGACTGTTTGGCCTTTTTTCTCCTTCCTTAACTTCTTGTACGTAGTGCTTCATACATTCCATTTAAACATGCCACGATTTCAAACACTTTTTAGATACTGTTTTCAAATATTTTCTTCTGTTGTGTTTTCCCCACAAATGTTTGTCTATTTTGCATATTTATTAAGCGTAATTTTCCTCACAAATGTTATACTTTTATTATCTAAGTCTTTTTTTATTGTGGAGAGTTTATCAGCTTTGTGCCAGTTTAGTTAGTCTGTTACTCCAGCCCTGATGTGAGCCTGTACCAATCCCATTTGATAGTCTTTGTCATATATGCAAAGACAGGCAGCCCCCCCAAATATGTTAACTCTTGGTTTAAAGTGATGAGTACCTGTCACTAATCATTGATGTATTGTGTTACCGAATCTGTCAGTATAGTGATTTTATAGTTTACTTCACTGATCCCGGCTCAATCCATAACTGCAGTACTTTCTAGTACTGGCTTGGTATCTCACCCCACTGACTATAGCCTGACATATCTGATACAGTGCATTTGCAGAATGGCACATGCAGTCATAATGCCAAATTGAGATGTAAAACATTTAGTGAGTTGATTAGTTTTTAACAAATAGAAAAATTAACATGCCTTTCAGCATCATTTTCTACAAAGACCATCAGTTTTTCTGAGGTTAGGAAAGAGGAGGAGGCTGTTCTTTACTGTGAGATGTCACCTCCAGGCTGCACTGTGCCGGAGATGCCGGGTCTAAGGGGACACACTAAGAGGGGCTGCCTGCTTTGTTAGAAAATTAAAAACCTTTAAGTGACATCAGAGATGCTATTTTCAGAGCTTAAAAATATCTTGGAATCTAATGTTTTGCCTGTCTAAATGAAGTATAAAAGAATGGATTGTATTTTTAATGCAACCTTTTCCAGCCACTTTTGTAAGAAAATCAAAATGTCCCAAAAAAAACCAAACAAACAAAAAAAGCACGAGAGGCTCTGTGGTTGTGGACACTGTCCCTGTCTGTGAGGAGTAGAGGGGTGGAGGTGGACATTTTCAGGCACCTCAGCAGTCCTGCATCATGAAGCCAGGGACACCTCGCCACCTTCAGCCCTTTGCGTCTCCAGCCTCAACACTCTAAACCTCCAAGCTGAATGTACCTCTTTGAAACTAGTATATTCAAAACCTTAAGATTTTATGTAATAAAGCAGAATGTTTTGAAGATAAACCAATGTCTTATAGTTCTTTGTTACGCCAGCAGTTATGTCAGCAGGTTCTGTCTGATATAAGCATGTGTGTATGTGTGGGTGGCTTGAAGTGTGTGTGTGTGTGTGCGCGTGCGCGCGCGTGCATTTGACCACACTAAGCAGATGCTGTGCAGTAATGAGATGGCTGAGAGGCTAAGCTGGATCAGCTGAGTGGCTGCGTATCAGGACGGAGTGCTGCTCTCCCACTGCTCCATGTGGCCCCTCTTCAAGAAAACATCAAGCACTGTGAGTCACTGTAGAGGAGGTTTACATACATGCATACACAAGTTTTCTCCACTCTCTGCTGTTAATGAGCACTGCTCCATTCAGAGTAGTTGTGGGCTGAGCAGCAGGGAGTTGAGTTGAGAAAGGCTCTGTATCAGTATGTACACAATGACACCCTTTCATATTTGTTCTTCTGTTTGAATGTGATTGTTGTGTATTAAAGGCTGTGCTTCGCATGGGCCAAACTTGTTGGCTGAGGGTGCGGTAGATTTTCATTTTCTTTTTACAATAGATCTATTCTCTGCTTTGTGTGCATCTAAATTATAGTAAAGTTGGAGAAAGTGGGGACATGAACATGGCTGCCAGACAGCCTAACAATCCAGGCTACTGTAGTACAGTCGGTGTTATACTGAAGGCATAGAAAACAGCTAAAGGGAGTATGAAGTGAGGGGAAAAGTTGGGAGGGAGTTGGCAGTGTGTGTGGACTAGACTCTTGAGCTCTGCACAGTGCAGAGCTGACGCACTAAAGCTCGGAGAGAGAGAGAGAGAGAGGGGAGGGGAGGGGCAAGGCAACAGAGAGACAGACAGCAGTGGCCAGATGGAGCCCTATTTGTTTTGAAGTAGCTGACTGCTGCTGAGAGCAGGACAGTCTGCTGGAACTAGTGTGTGTGTGTATGAGGGGAAAACCACATTACACCCAGTCTGGGCAGGACAGGACAGCAAACCTCTGTTTTCTGCTTATGTGGTCTTCTGTTGTAACTGTGCTGCTCAGTGTAGAGGCACTCTATGCAGCTCAAGGTCAGGAAGATACAGCAGAAGCCTCAGGGAACTGTCCCGTCTGGATCTTTGGACCCGCAGAGGCAGGTGGGCATAAGTTTCCCTGTTGTAGCTCCCAGCCTCTATATAGGGACACTATGCAGGGCTATAGGACTCTGAAGAGGATGTGAGGCCTGGACTACTCTCAGTACCTCCCACGACAGTGTCGGTTCTCCCAGCCTGATCCTGTGTTGGAGACGAAGGGAATGGGCCCAGCCTCGCTGCAGGAGGAGAGAGAGCCGGAGAAAGAGTCTAAGGAGGAGATGGAGAGCTACCGCTACCTTCTGCAGGCTGGCTCTCAGCTAGAGAGCACTCTGCAGCGTGAGTACACACAATGCTGACGGTCCTCATTTAACCTCTGGTAGCTACTAGCAGGCTTTTGAACATAATCCTGTATATGCTCTGAAACTATTTCCCATTACTACGTTTCTTAGCACAGTTCAGCAGACAGAAAACTAGAATGCACTGTAACAGAAGTCCATCTAGTTTGATTTACAGTGGCCATTTGTAAGAGACCCATTACAGGAGCTAACGGGAGAACTGTATCTTAGGTTAGTCAGTGTTATTGATGTGCCAGTTCCTGCAGCTTTGCTCTAACAGTGGGCCATTGCAGGGATTATGTCAGCTATTTTAAGCCGTCACAGATGGATAGATATTTAACCATATTAATGATTTGTAGCCTGAATATCTGTAGACAGTAAGTTGTAGATCAGTGTGGGACAGTGATGGAAGAAAAATGGATGCTGTTGATGTCAACTAACCCATTCGAAAGAAGGAAATAGGATGTTCATAATGCAGCTTTCATTATTCAGAGTAGGTTGTTGTGTCAGGTATTGAATTACAAGGCTAATAAACTGTCAGATGTATAACACTTGTTATCCTAAATCAGCAACGAAATTTAGTACTGAAAGGGAAAATGTAATGTTTTTTTTAATACAATAATGTAATGAACATAAGGATTATTTTCCAAAAGACTGAATTTTGAAAAGCTTCAAAAACAACATTACTGTCATCATTTGTCAGTCATCATTCGGAAGGTGTATTTTGCAAATGGCAAAAAAAAAAAAAGGAAAATGAAGGGAAGATGATGAACAGAAATAGCGCCTGATGTGACTGACGGCTCCATGGAGGAGCTTCCTCCAGAGGCTAATGTGATTACTTTGGGATCTTGGCAGCCTTGAGTTACTGTTTAATTGATGGGCCTCCGGTGGGCTCATTGTACCTGGGCTGTGGTTTGTAGGTAACAGAGACAGCAGGGAAAAGGCCACGCTGAGTTTCTATTTATACAAGGTGATGTTTTTTTTCCTCTCTGTGAAATGTGAGCCTTGCTCTCTGGGTTTGTCCTAATCTGCTTACAGGGGATGCAGTGGTGAGCATAAAGAATATAGTGCTGTATGAAACAATAACCATAGGTTTATCATTTACTTCATGGGTAATGATACATTCTCCTTTACATAACTCACCTATTGGCCTTCTATGCATGCAGAATATAATTCTCATTGTATTAAATCGCTCCTTCTCCAACATACCTCTTATAAGTGTGTGGGAGCCATCTTTGACTCATTTAAAGAATGTGAGCATTTCAAAGTAAACTTACATAATACACAATACTCATGACACAGGGCCTTATGACTGTACTGTACTGGTGTTGTAAGCAGGACAATCCCAAAAAGAACATTAAGATTGTACTCCCAGGGGTTAAAGTATGTGTAAACAAGTATTCCAGCTGGTACAGTATACCATGAACAAGTATAATTTTCTCTACAATGAAAGCAATATGGTCGATGCCACACAGTCTGAGAGAATTATAAGACAGAAAGACATGTGAATCTATCACTAAACACTACCAAGGCTTACAGCACAGTAAAGGCAACATGTTCCTCCTTTCACTGCCATTTCAACTACTCTCCAACTGTTATTTCATCTGCCTTCAGTGTCTGCATGTCAGCTAACACCTCAACTCATTTTTACACTTCAACTGACTGCTCTCAGTGCTTACATATATACCAGACTAACACTTCAGCTTTTCACAGTGCCCACACTTCAACTGTCTCCACTTCGGTTTTTAGCTGAAATTCTGACTCCTTTCATTACTTACTTTACAAATGATGGTTTAACTGCTTTCAGTGCTTATACATTAACTGACCATTCAGTTGCTTTCATGGCTTAAACATTAACTGACAGTTCACCTGTTTTCGGCACCAATTGGTTCAACTACTTTCAGAACTACAAACTGATAATTCTAGCCCCCTTTCAGTGCTTAAACTTCAGCTGACATTTTCAGCATAAATGTAGCATTAGCTTAGGTTTCTCTACAGCAGTATGGAAGATCCCAAACATGAATCATGATAAATAAAATCATGTTAAAAATCATAAATAAATCACAAGCACAGGAAAAACTACCAAACCTCTAACCAAATATCCACATTACTGTCAGATTAAAGAGCACAGGTCACATGTGCTTGAACATTGCAGGCTTGGGGGCTGCCCAGCTAAAGATATGTAAGGCTATTGTGTAGGGTTTACCATCTAGGCCTTTCTGGTCTAAAACCAATCTGGTTTTCATGTATCCCAGCGAGTAGAATACACAATTTTCTTCTACCCTTTTCTATCAAAATGCAACCACCTACCAGTCTAATCCCCTTAGCCATGAAAGCTTTGTTTAGCAAAATATCTCATGACCTAAAAGCAGTATGAGGTTAGGCCTCTGTGTACTATGAAAACGTTTGTATATGTAAGAGGGGATTTCTTGCTCTGCAAGGGATAACATGTGTCAGCCTTTTGGGTCTCTAAAAAAAAAGAACTATTCAGACTGAATACATCCATGCTGGGTATGTGTACTCTCTGCACTTAAACCAGCCTCTTTCTGCTGTCATTCTGTATGATTCACTAAGATTTACTGTACTATGTGAGTAAAGTGTGGCGCTGTGCCATCAGCTGCTCAGCCAGTATAGAAAATGTTTTTCTGCACAGAACACTTTAATTCATATTCAAGCAGATGCCATGTTCAACCTCAACATATTTGGGTTTAATGTTTTTCTTACAGTGCCTATAAAATGTATACACACCCATTTGACTCCTTAGATTTGTTTTCACTTTGACATAAAAGTTGTTTTTTCCCTGCTGATCATTGTGAAAAAGCCTATGAAAATCCCATGTGATTTAGTGTTGTAAAATAATAAAACATGATAAAGTACAGGTGGGTGAAGCTTTTTATATCTAATGAAATCACTGTTGATGGTTATTACTGTTTGGACAACACAGATAAGCTTCCTGCCTTCAGCTTTGTATGCAGACTGGAGGGATTGGTCTGAGTCTGGATCTGTTTGACTGGCAGCAAATCTGTGTTTCCATCCACACTCGCAAACAGAGGTTATTTGACTTTCGCCCGCGCACGCTATAATGCATGTCACCTGGAAAGGTCATGACGCAAGCTCAAAGAGAACCACAGCATTTCCTGAACGAAATGGCATCTAATAAGCATACTGTGATTTGTTTATTTCTAAATATTTTGAGTATTGTATGAACTTTGATTACCTTTAACTGTGAGTTATTTATGCTAAACAGTGCTTTATACTTTATAATTTTCCATTAGTTGTGCACCATCAGGCTCAAGGTATGATTGACAGACTACAAGGCATTTCATTTGGCAGTGTCCTTAAATGAATTCAATCATGGGATGGGCTGGTCGTCGGGCAGGGTGAAGGGATAGTACAGTATCTCCACAAACTGGCAAGTTTATTAACAACATTGCAGTTTGCAGCACAGGCTGCCCTTCCTTTAATCAAATGCAGTAGAGGTCCGCAGTGCCTGTGCTTGTTTATCCTTCGATTTTATTATTATTTTTTTTTTTTTAGTGCATTCAGAACTGTATATAATTTATCAGATTTTGTCATTGGCTTCTTTGCCAAAACTTACACATTTCATTACATAAACCCCATGAATCATGTACTGTTCTACATCTCATTAACTCACACATTGTTTTATGGAAATAATTCACAGTGTAACATGCCTGTATAGTGCAGTTATTCCAATGGAAAATGTTAACAAGATATAACTAACATGACATTACATGTATTCATTTAAGACCTGTCTCGAGGCACAGGGTATAAAGGGTTAGACAACTATTCCAGTGTGACGGTAACTTTACCCTGCATCTGTGTGTGCTCAGTCCGGCCATTGATCCTGCTCTGGCCCGGCTTGGCTCAGCTCCTCTCTGTTACAGACACACATCAAATATTCAGCAGGTACCAGCAGAGCTCATTATTTGCTCCCTGACAGCCTGACGGACACTATTACTGCAGTCGCTGCATGGAAAATAACACACCCTCCTCTGGTCTTTTCCTGACTCTGTTTTTCTGAGGAAATGAGAAATGATGATGAAAATTTACTGCCCTGTTGATCGGTTGCATAAACTGCTGAACAGGGGCAGAGCCATTTAGGTTAGTGTGGTTTTAACGAGTTAGTGCCTCAGTACTGTTTAATTTTCCTACCTATGTCTGTTGTTAATTTTTCTTGTTTGGAGAGAAAAGAAAGTTGTACTTTATGTCTCACTGCATTTAGTGATGTATATGAGCTTGTATTAAAGAGACATTGTCATTGTTAATGCCTAAGAGACTGTGTGCATTTATTGGCCACTTAGACTAGAACACAAAGGCAGCAAGCATGAGACACGTGGGCCATCTGCCATTAAACTTACAACACTGCATCAAGATCAATTCAGATGCTGCACAGTATATGAGTTAATGTGTTTTAATGATGTCATTGTCTTACTTGCACCAGATGCAGGATTTACATCTGCCACAGTAAGGCAGCATTTGTGTATCTTCTTCCAGAGGTGACTGTCCCTGTAAGCATGAAGGAGGTGGGAGGCTACATAGAGAAACAGGTGGCGTACTTGTCAGGTGAGGCCCTGTTTAGTTATTTCCTGAGAGTTACAGTACGTAAAATCCCACATCAGCTAGTTCTTGTTTGAGTTGAATCTCTGTCCCATCCTCCAGAGTTTTTACTGACTAAAGTGACTCACTTACCACAATGCTTTACACTCTAAAAGCATATCTAGACATATTTGTAATTGATTGCTTGTATCTTTTTTCCCCCAGGGGGCCGTGGGGAAGACTCCAGCGTCATTGTCACCCTCCCAGAATGCTCAGCTTTCAGTGACATTCCAGAGGAAGCTTTAGCCAAAGTCTTTACATACCTCACTCTCATCCCTCGGTGCGTCCTCCGTCATCTATTCCTGTCTGAGTCTCTCCCTCTCCCTTTCTGCAGTGCACCAAAAGCCCTGAACTTGTATTCTGAGCACAGCTGGCCTTCATTGTTCTTCAGCTCACTGTGTCAGATGTCCTACTGATGCCCTCTATGTCCAAACCTCACTGTCCCAAGAGATTAGGAAAGTTTAAATTTGATCCTTTTCTCCTCGTGTGCCGTTTCAGTGAATTTAAAATGATAAAGATGTATGTAATTGTAAAGCACCTATAAATGACATGAATTTACAGCTGGATACAATTTGACTAATCCACCTGCTCTTGACTGGTTATCCTTTCTCGTTTTCTGGCTGGTAGCTTTAAATCTCCAAATTCTCAATAACTGCGCAGAGTGACATTACAGCTATGTGCAATTGCCTAATTTGTCTTGCAGAACGAGGCAACCCGGAGTAAAATTTATCATCATTTTAGACCGAAGACTGGATACATGGGCCTCTATCAAAACTGCACTTGCCAGGATCGCAGTGAGTTTCATATTTCATCATCTTTTCATCAATGCCATTTGTATCTAATCTATATTCCTACTAAACGGTTTAGACTTCATGTATATGACAAATAGCTGCAACGTGGCTGTGCCTATAGGCTGCTGTTTTTATTTTTTTGTTGCTGTCCATGGTGCTGAAAACCTGAGCAACACCCAGACAGCACCCATAAGATCAAACTACTATTTTTTGCATAAAATCAAAGGGGATTTCGGCTTGGTGAATACTTCCATGTGGTGTGTAGTTTGAAGAGTAGTCTAAACATTCCGTCTGTACTAAATGTATATGCATATTGCTGCAAATGTATGACTAAGCAAAGAAAAAAAATGGTGTGATGACGCGGGGTGCTGAGGAGAGGAAAGGAGAAAGGCGGGTGGGAGGAAACATTGCAGTCAGCGCTGCCACCCTCCGTCTGAGAGGCAGCAGGCAGCAGCAGCGCTGCGGCTGTGGGCAGGCAGCCGGAGGGAGCTGCAGACAAGCGTAGTTTGGCACCGATTTTCATTGGACGGGCGGGAACTTATATTGAACCGAGATGGCTTCTAACACCATGGCTGATTGCTTTTACCGGCGGGGAATACCGAAGATGCGCCGGAGCCCGGTAACGATCTGCTGAGTAGTTATATTCGCCGTCTGAAGAGTTTAGGGGGAAGTTTTTGGGCTGGCAGGGTGAATGCGGCAGTGGCACCGGCTGTGGCTGCTGGGGGGTGCAGCACTGCGGTGCAGCGCGCGCTTCTGCTTCGTCATACGATTGGCTGTATGTGAAACCCTGAATGAAACCTAATCAGACGGAAGTGTGGCTTTTTATTGCATGTTTACGCTGAAATCAGAAGCTTGACCCCCCGTGGTGCAGTCAGGACAGATGAATGTCAGAACTTGCGTCATATGCAAATACATGATGTAAATGTGGAAAATATCAAATTCAATTACTTTTTTAATTTTTATTTTATTTTTTTACAACTGCCACTGTAGTTATTTACAGTTCTCATCACACCTACAGAAGGCATGATTGGAGATATGCTGTATTGTAGTAATAATAATAACCTGTGTGTCTTGAGGATACTGCAGAAACTGAGCAGGAATTCCTACACAGCCACACCTCAAACGACTTGCCGATGAAAAGCAGCATATGCCGTGTGCAAATGATGTAGTGTAGTAGTGACTGGACCTTATATCCATTAGGCTGACAGTAATTGCCTGAACGACAGAATGGTTGAGCCCTGCAGTGTCTCCTGTCAGATGTGGAGGATGAGAGCCTGTTAATGCTTTTTCCCCCCTCAGCTCTCATCTCCTCCTGTGCCTGTATGTGTACAGGAGTTACGTCTATGTTGCACTGTGTGAGAGTGCAGATGTCAGAATAGCTATGTTTGTTGTGTGCGCCACAGGGAGCTTAAAGTTTTTGTTTCATACCGAATTCTCCTCCATGTGCAGCATCATCAGTATGACAGTGAGCCTCTTTTCCCTCTTCAAGGCTTCCTTTCCTGGGAACCTCCACCTGGTTTTGGTTCTCCGACCCACCAGCTTCTTCCACCGCACTGTTACTGATATTGGCTTTCGCTTCAGCCAAGAGGACTTCATGCTCAAGATGCCAGTAAGGCAGCTCCTCCTCAGTTACCAAACATGTCCCACATCACCACAAGGTACACCTCGTTCTTGTTACAACACCTGATCTCCATGAGTCAAATGTTCTGTGGTGGACGCAGCCAAGAACACATGTTGATTTCATTTTTACCTTTTGAAACAAATATGATAATAAAGTGGGTTATCCTAGGATGTTTCTAATATTTATTACTTTAATTTGTGAAGTATCAACGGTAAAAAAAATCTGATGTTTGTCATGCCATTTCCAGAACAAAAAAACCCACTGGGTAATGATATACATAAAATTTAAGGAAAAATGAAAAATGCCACTCGTAAATTTGCCTAAAGTACAAAGTGTTCTTTGTGAGGTCTTAGATTTTGTCTGCACCTTTAGGTGGTGATGCTGAGCTCTGTCACAGACCTACTGCGCTACATCGATGAGAACCAGCTGACTTCAGAGTTTGGAGGCACTTTGGACTATTGTCATAGTGACTGGATTGTTTTACGAACCGTAAGCTTCAAATCAATTCTGAAACACTATGTATTCGTTTCTGAGGTTCATTCCTATGACTGAGCCAATATTTATTTTTTACCAGTTTGGTAAAGCTGCTGCTGGAAACTCTGCATATAGGAAAAAAATAAAATACACAAGGAAATGCACCTATTCCACCCAAGTGCTTCTGAGTTTTCAAACCTGTCCAGTGTGATGTTTACGTACACTTGGATGGCTGTGCTGCGTCTCCCTCCTAAAATCCTGGATACTGAAGTCTGGGTGCCTTGTTATTAAGAGCTCTGTATATTAAGGACACTGAGTCGCAGATTATTCTCCTTTCGCCACACAAATCATTTCTGCAGTTCCATACATTTTCTGTACTTTGTGTGTCTTTTTCTTCATCTGCAGGCTATTGAAAGTTTTGCTGTAACAGTCAAAGACATTGCACAGATGCTACAGGGCTTTGGGACCGAGCTGGCAGAGACGGAGCTGCCTGATGAGGGAAAGGCTATCGAGTGTCTCCTCGAGTCTCACACTGACAAGTACAGGAAACTCAAAGTAAGGTTTCAAATGTTTTCATATGAGATGCATTTATTAATATTATCACAAATACTAATCTTCGATTCTTTCTGCAAAAAGATCTAGTAGTCTTTTATAGAGTACTATTTTGAATGCTGCTCATTTACGATGTAAATTCTCCTGTTTGACAGGAAGCAATCAGGTCAGTGTCAAAAGAGGGTCGCCATCTTCTTGCAAGCCTGCAGACCTCTGGGAAGGATAATGACTCCCATTGGGATGTCAGGCTGGACTGGGAGACGGTACAGAGGTAAGACATCTTGAAGCAGTCATTGTACTTTATAATTTCTTAGATGAATTGCTAAAAAGTGTATTTGAAAGTCAAATCATGATCTACCACAGAAGCAGCTGCCCTTTTTTGTTCAAGAAAATCTATACATTTATCTTCTTTTAGTTGAAGTGTAAACCTCAAATACTTAACTGAGCACTTCACAGTGGAAATGAATGAGATCTATGGCTAAGTCCCTTTTGTTTTTTAGGCTTCTTGCCCAGCTCAGAGACATGGAGTCAGCCTTCGATGGCTTCTTTGAGAAGCATCATCTGAAACTCCACCAGTACCTACAGTTGATCAGATATGAGCAAAGCTTTCAGGAAGTAAGGATTCCATATATTTGTCATGTGTCCAGTCCATGTATATATGTGTTTGTGTGTTTATGTCTGCATGCATGCCCCATATTTTCATACTCCCCAGAGGATAACGTCTTTTCATTTTGGGCACTTCATGTCTTGTGTGATCCTCAGGCTCTAGTTTTAATGTGGGTTGTAATGCCTCAAGGAGCCACCAGGCTGGCTTTAGACTGGTGGTGTTTTTCTTTTTAGTCTGTGTATATCTGATGATGTGTGTGTTTTCTGTTTAGATGGAGTTGTGTCTGGGGCATCTGATGGCTCAGGAGAGGGAGCTGTCCATATCTGTCGACACTCTGGCTCAAACTGAACAGGCTCTCAAACGGCTGGACAGTCTGGAATCAAATGCACAGGTCAGTGTTTCCCAATCAGACTGCCAATTACAGCACTTATTTACTGGCTTTGTGTACCAGATGGGTTTGTCACAAACGCATATACTGTACATATATTGGGTGCCAGAGGGCTGGAATGTCTGTGATCAGTGTGTCCCAAAAAAAATGGATTCCTTCCTTCTCGTGTGTCTTTGTTGGCTCTGTCAGGAGGTGATGGCTCGAGCTCAGATCATCATCCTTCACGGACACCAGCTATCAGCCGGTCACCACTACGCCATGGCTCTTATTATGCAGCGCTGCAACGAGCTTCGCCACTACTGTGATACACTCAGTGCTGCTCTCAAGACCAAACACACTCGTCTCCTGCAAACACACCAGCTGCTGCTTTGTCTTGGACAGGTATTGAGATATGTGTATCTACACACACACACACACACACACAAACACACAAACACACATCAGAACTTTTTTATGGTGATACACGTGGGTTCTCCACCTTCAGGCCCAAACTTGGTGTGATGATGCAGCATATCTGCTGGCCAATCAGTTAGTAGAAAAGTTCCAGTCCAAGGAGGGGGCCCAGGCTGCTTTGAGAGACATTGAGAGGTTCCTGGAGGGGGCGCCGTCTATGCTGAGCTCAGGACCTGACATCCTGGCCATCGAGTACGAGGCTATCATCACACCTCAGCTGCAGGTCAGTGACCACAATGATTTTTTAAATGTGAAAATAATTCAGTAGGTCCAACATTACCACCAACTTACACTAACATATGATCTTGAAGAGCCTGTTTATAAACCTACAGGTGTCAGGTATACAGTGTGACCTTGTTGCCATAATTTCCATGTTTCTCAATATTAGTACTATTTTTGGATTTGACATCACAATTGAATACACCCCCCCCTCCCCCCTCTGTTAGCCCCAGATAGGGGAAACATTTGAGAAGCATGCAGCAGTGCAGCAGATGATCCAGAACCGACAGGCTTGTCTAAGGAAGCTGGCTGACAAACATGTGCGACCGGTCCAACTGGTGGCCCCCAGGCCTGAAAATCCACCACGCTCCAAGTCCCCGCTCTTCTCCCCCAAGCATGGTACAGTACAGACACACATGCACAATCATTCACAAAAGAAAGAATCATTGTTGAAATACACATTTTGTAATTCATACACACTTCAAAGAATTATCTTTGTTACAGCCGATTAAACAGCATTTATCTTTAGTTAGCTGCCCTAGTTTGCAGCATATCCTGTTTCCCAGGCCCAGTATGGGGTCTTGTCTCATCCCTTATGGCCTGGCACCTCCCCCTTGCATCTTTCCTTTAGGCACCATGATTACATTAACACATCACAGGGTCCTACTGAGTAGGCCTACGGTGTTCCTGAATGGGCTTTGGGGTTAGTAGGCCACCTTTACAAACAAGCTGTAACAAGGGTAGAAGGTATAATAAGTCCACTGGGAAATACCTGACTGCTCAATTAGTCAGGATAGTTGCTATAGGACCATATGTGGTTCATATACATTAAAGAACCTTTCATCTCCCTCTGTGTCTCAAGGGTGGTTGCACAAAGCTAACCATATACCGTGGTGCCCAATTACTAGTGTATATGTTATCTGGCGTGTGTTTTTTTTTTTTATGTATCTATTGTGCCACTGAATGTGTCTCACTTATAATGTGTGAAAGAAAATGATAAATAGGCTTTTTTCTGTCCATTCATGTCTTTAAGGTTTTGTTCTCCATGATATGAAGACATACTAATGAGAGTAGTAACAAGAAAGAGAATGAAAGTGATTATGAACCCCTCTGAGGCCCCCCTTGATACTCGGGGCACCAGCCATTTAAGAGAGGACATGAAGGGAAAAGTGGTTAGTTTTGATTGATTTGATCCAGTAGATGCATACACGCACGTGTGCATGCACACGGTCATAAAAAAATAATGATCTAGTGTGGGTGCTTCATTGAGCCATCTCCTCAGTATGCCTGAGCAGAGCATATGGAAATAAACGGTGTGTGAATTACGCTCATACACTTTGATGAGCTGCTGCTGCTGCTGATGATGATCTGGCTTTTACAGGTGATGGTTTGAAGTTCACATTCGACATCTCTCTGCCTGGGAAGAGAGCATCCCGAAAGAGCCCCAACCCTAGAAAAGTAAGGAAGAAATCACTATTACAGCTGCATTGTACCCCAAATATGAAAATCATTCTTGTATCCAATTCTTCCTGTTTGGTCCAATAACTTATTCAGTATAATAACATTTTCTCTAAAGAGTCAGTGTTGTCCGTCTGTGGTGTGTTCAGATAGAGGTGATTCACGACTACCAGGACAGCCGGAGCTGTGTGGCGTACAGTCTGGAGGGAGAGGACAGCCCAGATCTCTTGAAGCGGTGAGGAGGAGGCATCTGTCCACACATCCGTCTGTCCTCACTACTGCTCTTGCTGATGCAGTTTACTCTGTGATTCTCTTCAGTTCAGTGCTAATGATGCCCCCTGGCTCTTTCTCTGTCTACTTCTCCGTGTGTGTATATATGTTTGTGTCACAGTCATGTGATGAGGGAACTCATAGAGACTGAAAGGATCTATGTGGAAGAGCTGCTGTCAGTACTGCTGGTGAGAAAACACACTTTTCCCCCCTCTTTTTTATGCCACACAAAAATAAAAAAAAACATTATGATTAATTCTTCCATGTGTGTACTGTATGTTTGTTGTTAGTTAAATTACTCCTGGTAATATTGCATATGCATAAACCATATATTTCCTTAATTGTGCTGGTATGATTAAACATTGCAGGGTTACAGGGCTGAGATGGACAATGCAGCTCTGTCAGGGCTTCTTCCCCCGATCCTGCGCAGCAAGAGAGACATCCTCTTTGGAAACATGCCTGAGATCTACAATTTTCACAGCAGGCAAGTGATTAATGACATCACAATATCACACATAGACAAGCATGTGTGTTAAGTATGCAAAAGATTCAAAACTCATTGTCATAAGGAGACAAATATGGTTCATTGTTTACTGACTGTTAGCTATATATTAATTGGGTGGTCAATCAGTGTGTAGCAGATTTAGGGAGTGATCTTTCTTTTACTTTGAAGTGTGAACATTTCACACAATGTGACATCTAAGATTAAGGCAACAGATAAAAGTAAAACACTTAATTGTTTTAAGGAGCATGTGGCTCAGGAGGTAGCGCGGGTCGTCTACTGACACTGAAGTGTCCTTGGGCAAGACACTGACCCCCAAGTTGCTCCTGATGGTTGGCCAGCACCCTGTTTTGGATAAAAGCTTTATATAAATGTAGCCATTTAAGCATTTGAAGCGTATTTAAACAGAAAATTTGTACCTTGTTTACATGTTCCGAACTTACGGTTGGAACACCAGATTTCCGGTCAGAAGTTGGGTTAGCCTTTGATGCAACCTTCATAAAAGAGTTATGATTTTGCGTTTTGGTTATAATGTAAGGCATTAAGGCCTATAAGCGTTTGTGTTTACCATTTGGCTGAACTACAACTAGAATATTACATTTAATCTCCTTCTGCCAACTGAATTGCTGGGTTTAGAGAGCTTACCACAAATGCTAATTACTCTGTCTGTTGAAAGCTCAGACAGCCAAACATGTAGTAGTTAAAATACTCGGCTTTGCAAATGTTTCATGAAAAAGTAATGTACTTATTAATGTAATTCTGTTGACTGATTTTTAGAGCCAAATACACCATCATAGCGGGAAATGAGTGCGTGGTACTGAGAGAGATTGATAGCTACAGTGGCTTCTGTAGCGTGATCTTTTGCCAGTGTTATGACCCAGCTCTCCAGAGGAAAGGGAAGCAACATAAAACCAGATAGATTTGGTCAAATAAAATTATTTATTGCATGGATAGGTTGCAGATAACTTAGATTTACAAATAACAAAAAACGAAGGCAAACTACAAAGAAAAAAGGGCCTGAGGGTGCTGCTTAAATCAAATAAATAAATACAACCGAAAGAAGACTCCTAACTCAAGAGCTTTAACAAGGTCAGTTTCACATTAAAACAAAAGTCTAATCTATACAGTAGTTGAACACTTATCGGATATGGACAGGTCTAGAGACACAGTGGCGTGCTGATCACATCATCACACCGGAGACGATTAGTCACATGGTGGCTCCCACCATGTGACTAATCGTCTCCGGTGTGATGGCCGAGGGCTTTGGCTATTGGCTTTTGAGATCTAATTTTTGGCCTTTGACCTTTCGGGGAATCCAGGGTTTTCCTTCAGGACCTGGAAGGATGCCTGGAGTCTCCTGAAAGTTTGGGAGCTTGCTTTCTGGAGCGGGTGAGATTATATAAATGTTTGTGTTGTGTAGCTTCTTTATATTTTGATCATTTGTACATCATTTTTCGAACAGATTTCTCTTTCCTGTCTCTCCAGAAAGAGAGTTTCCAAATGTATGAATGCTACTGTCAGAATAAGCCACGCTCTGAGGCGCTGTGGAGACAATTCTCAGACTGTGTCTTCTTTCAGGTCAGTGATTTCAGTTTCAGTCAACAATTTTGTCTGATTCATTTACTGTTTTGGTGTCATGCAAGATAGGTTTACAATATTTCAAGTACTGTAAATATTTGAGTTTATCTTTCATACGAAAATATGTACTTCTACCGTTCTGAACAGAGTAATACCACTTAGTTAGAACTGTCGTCCTTTCAGTTTTACAGTGACAATGAAAAAGCTGTGATCCGTCATTGACAAACACTACATTCATTGTGATTTTATTTGTCTTCCCTGTGAAGGAGTGTCAAAAAAAGCTGGAGCACAAACTGGGCCTGGATTCCTACCTGTTGAAACCAGTCCAACGCCTCACCAAATACCAGCTGCTGCTTAAGGTTCGACAGAGAGCGGTGTCATATCACAAACATACACACAAACTATATTATGTGTGTGAGACAGGCTATTTTATTCTATTTTATTATTTCCCATGAGACTGGCATTAAATTCCCACACAGATAATCCAGCAAGCCAGTACTGTGTCAGATGGAAATGGACCCAGTTATGAAAAACATATTAAACCAAAACATATCGTTCAAAGTTTTTACCACCAGCAAATAACATCTAATACTTCATTCTCCTCTTAGGCTTCTCTGTATTATTAAAATCCAAATTCAAATTCAGAAAAATTTAACAGATAAACAGCCTCAAATTTTCCAGTTTGCTGGCATTAATTAACTCCGACCACACCACTCTCAGAAATAATTTTCTACGAAACTGCATACAGTTCTGCATAACATAGCACTCAGATTTCCCTCTTTATTTTACCTCTAGTTGTAGTTGTTATAAGTCTTTACCACTAGAGTGCACTGTTTTAGCTACTGTATTAATGTGTGGTTTTGCATGAATTTGTGTGTGCATGTATTTGCCTACATGCCTGTTCTTTTGTTTGTGTATTCAGGAACTACTGAAATACAGTACAGATTGCGAGGGGACTTCTGAACTGCAGGGAGCACTAACAGCAATGCTGGACCTGCTCAAATCAGTCAATGACTCCATGCATCAGATAGCCATCACAGGATATGAGGTGAACCAAATCTGTTCTGTGTGTTTGACTGATAAGAACACTTTGAATTCCTGAACTCTAATTAATTTGAGATAAATGTGCTCTAACAAACATTTCAGAGAATATATTTACAAACAAGGCTTACACCTAAATTCTTCTTTCCATGATATGCAGGGAGACATTTGCGAGCTGGGCCGCGTGTTGATGCAGGGTTCTTTCAGTGTGTGGATCAGCCATAAGAAAGGTCCCACACGCATGAAGGAGCTGGCTCGCTTCAAGCCAATGCAGAGACACCTCTTCTTGTACGAGAGAGCTCTGCTTTTCTGCAAGCGGAGGGAGGAGCACGGAGACGGCTGCGACAAGACCCCCTCGTACAGCTTCAAGCACTGTCTCAAGGTTGGTCTGTGTCTTTGTTGGTGTGCGTCTTAGAGGAATACAACTGGCTTTTAAAAAAAACAAACCTTCTGTTGATTGGTTTTCAGTTCAATGCAAATAACATTTTTGTGTTTTACAAACAAAAGAGCGAAAAGGACAGAAAATGAATAAATAATTCACAGAGGATTAAAAACTAAATTGGGGGGGGGAGGTCGTCAAGTTGCCTAAGAATTCATTGATGCAGTATGTCCGAAAATAATGACAATGACTATAGGTCTGCAAGTTACATATGAGGATATTTAAAGCTTAGATTCCAGCTTTTCTTTTTTAAGCATTGGTTAAAATATGTTAGAAATATATGTCAAGGTCAAAACACATGTTCATAGTGAGTCATTTATTCCAGTACTCTGTGCTACTATGCAAGCATACAGTACGGTACGTTATGTTGAGTGATAGCAAGTGACTTGTGGTGTCTCAAGTGTGAGAAAATCATCATGTGGTAGCTCCGAAGAAAAGGGTTAAGAAAGTAATTTTAAATGTAGTTTTATGTAGGAGGTTGGTAAAATTAATTGTGCAACACAGGGTTGCACAATGAAATGTAAGGTGTAGCCCCTTCATGCTACACACACAGAACATATATACAAATATTTAAAGAAGAATAGAATAAAATAAAAATAAAACAATATATACTGTTACTTATATACAAACAAAGTATGTACAGTATGTGCAATGTCAGTGTAAAGTTCCACGTCATACTTCTGTATCGCTTGCCAGACGGCAGCAGGGTGAACATGATATAAGATATGAAATATCTTTAGGATTATTATCTACAGACTACTTTTGTGGATAAAAGTCTCTCTTCTACATAAACTCAGACTTGTTTTGCTCACATAAGAACATGGTTGGTGATGTACCTGAAATCACTCACTATTTGCTACCTAGCAAACTACATTTACTTTCATTTTATTTGAATGTCAGGATGCTAATTGTAAAATGTATGCTCTACTGTATATAGTTTCTATAGCATAAAGTAAACAATACTTTGGCTAAATGTTCTACAGTGCAACGCTTTGACTTAGATAAGTGTAAATTACAGTTATGCAACACTACACCTCTTAAAAAAACTGTCCAAAAACTCAATTTACTGCTCACTATAGAGTAAAATATTGGGTATTTATTACATAGACAACAGTGAATGAATATGCAAGAAAGTAATTTTGAACACAGTCAATGTAGAGTTAAAAAAACAAAATGCTATGGATAAATACTGACAGTGGTTTCCTGCCTGATATACTTCCAAAAAATAGTTACTGTAATATGAACAACTTAATATGACAAATGGTTTATTACATTGGTTGAAGTTCATCACTTATTATCCCTGTCACTATCCCTAACATGATCTATACTTAGGTTTTAGCACTAATTAATGAAGTGAATACTGGAGACACAGAACCTGGTGTATTCCTGTAAGACTTCTTTTGTTGTATTCGTTGAATGTGTTGACGTGCGGATGGTGTCACAGCTGGTGTCTCACCACCAGCTGCTGCTTTTGATTTATTATTGAGGATGTGGGGCGGGAAGCAGTCACACAGCGGAGGTGTGTGAATGTTTGTGCTCTGACAGGACAGATGTGTTACATGATGTAAGTCTGATGTATGGTGTGCTGCTTGTCCTAATGCTGTGTGTGTTTGTGTCTCGGTGTAAACAGTCTATGTCTCTTGGCAGATGACTGCTGTGGGGATCACAGAGAATGTCAAGGGAGATGTGAAGAAGTTTGAGATCTGGTACAGTGGCAGGGAGGAAGTGTATGTGGTTCAGGTAAGGAGTCTAAAGATGTTTAATGCTAGCATTTTCAGTAGGTTAAAACCTTGCTGATAATTTAGCCTTTTCTTACTTTTACTGTAGTTTTAAACCCTTTCAATTAGAGCTGCATTGATTAATTGAGCGGCAGAAAATTTATTGGCAACAATTTTGATAATCAATTAAGCAAAAATGTACCGGTTTCATATTCTCACTGGAGTAGTTGGATGGACAAAACAAAGACATTTTAAAATGTCACCATGGACTCTGGGGAAATTGTGATCGATATTTTTAACATTTACATTGACATTTAATAGACAAATAATGAATTGTATAAACTGTAAATAGAGGCCTAACGGAAGAAACGGTGACATTGTAGCTAGATAGAAACATATACAGAATCCACTGACCGTCTGTTGTCTCTCAGGCTCCTACGGTGGAAGTGAAGATGGCCTGGCTCAATGAGCTTCGCAGAATCCTGACAAACCAGCAGAAGCTGCTTAGAGGTCTGAGAACAACTAAAGATAATACAGGACAGAGAATCTAAGTGCAAAGGTCCACTTACTAACCTCAGAGCTTTGAACTGCTTCTGACGGCCCCAGAGAGCATGAGATGAGGTTGAAAGCTCTGAAATTGCATATGGTCGTATATACACATGCCCATTCCTGTATCCCCACATATACTTGTATGAACTAATACACACACTCATGTATAAATACACACATCTATATGTAGTATTCAGTGAGTTATTTTATTTGAGCCTGCTTTGGTAGAAATGACAAAACTCCTGCCAAAGCAGGCCCTCCTCCATTTTAAAGTCCTGTATTTACTGTGAGACGGAAGTAATGTGAAGTTCGAATTGAAGGGGTGATCTGTGTCACTAGTAAAGAATGAAATATACATGATCAAACCTAAAATTCATATTTAATTTAAAACTGAAAACCTGCACTGAAAATGAAATTCTTCACATTACCTCCTTTCTCCTTTCATGTCAGATGAAGCATACCAACATGGCCAAATGGTTGGACACATGCAGCTTTCTCCACCACTCTCTGAGAGGTCAGTGCCTATGGTTGTTTACAGTATTTACAGTGGTGTGTTAATTGCATGACTGTAGGCTATAGTTGCACATACAACATACAAACACACAGGCAGTCACAGCACTACTATCTGCATTTGCGGAGTTTTCATATCTGATCACAGCTTGAGTCAATGTGACGATATCACTTCACGATGGCCTGGTAGAGGCTTTGTGTGTAGAGGTGTGTGAGAACGGGCGCAGACCCCACTCTGTCCACTGCTGTCTGGTTGCCTATCCCCACTCCTCCCATCCCACACCTGCAGGGGCATGCGGCCGTCCAGAGGGGTTCCCAGGGGCTGTCTGCCGGGGCTGGACTTTGTCTCGCTGTCGGCTGATGTGTTTCTGTGCCTGCGTTCCCGGAGCCCCCGTCCCCGAAGCCCCCGGCAACGGCCCCGGCCACGCCCCCGCCACCGCTCCCAGCGCCACTGACCTGCCCTAACGCTCAGTGGTAAACTCAGCCTGGCCCAGCCTGACTAACCTCGCCTTGCCCTGGCATGACCCACCTGGCCCAGCTTGGGGATCAAAAACCCAGGGCTGCTGTGTTTGCATACTGATCGTCACCTGCACCCCCTTTTTATAGCCTCCATTCTGGTTCATAACTGACCCCCCACACTCCCATGCCGCGTTGAGAGGCCTGCGTCTTAGCATCTCCTCCACGACATTTCTAACATGGTACCTAAAAACAATTGCTCTTATTTCTGCATCTCAGACTTGCTATTTTGCATGTAATGCAAAGGGAAAACAAAAAGAAGAGTTTTGGTTTTCATTTCATGAATTTTCTTAATTTTCTCATGACAGCTGGTTTTTACGATGGGGCTCGTTTTTTTGAGATCGAATCAAGCTACTGTAGAATTTGCTTTCCTGAAACATTCTTACTCGGCATCTAATAATGGAGTGACCAAATCTCTAAATTTGGATCTTGATAAATCGAGACCAGATCTTCCCTGTGTGAACGCCGTGTCAATGGTCCTGGAGTCCTACTTTGCACTTTTACAGAGAAGCTTGCACATGGCTGCTCTGTGTTCTGTCTTGCTGTCTGGCTGGTGCCTGAAAGGTCATTGCTGTATGAGAAACAACAGGACAGAGTTGTTCCTTGACACTGATCTGGGGCCAGTTATAGTGTTGGAGGTATGGATCAGTGATATCAATGAGAGCTGACCCTAGATTGTGTGGCTGAGGATAACATCTATCCTAACTGTGTCTGACTGTGTTCAGCGTTTAAGACACGTGCTGTTTTGTGTTGTTCCCCCAGCAAGCAGCAGAGGGCATCTGTGAGCTCAGAGGACACCGAGTCCGGGAGGAGCAGTCCAGACCCCCAGCCTCACTCCCCTAAACACCAGCACAACCGCAGGAGTGAGTAAATCTTGTCCGCACACATTTATGCCATAATCAAGTAGATACTTAGTAACTAAATCACACATTGTCTTCATAATTAGTGGGAATGCTGATTCAGCATTCACACTATTGTTATCCTGTTCTTTATTTTTCTTATTCTACTTCCGTACATTTTTCGGTCGCCTACTCCTTCAACATACTTTCAGCTACAGAAACCATTCAACTATCAAAATGTTCAGCTCTTTAAGGACATTTATGCTATGACTCTTCTTCTTTATAACTTTTGTACTTTTTATAAATATTAAGCTTTTTTCAAATAAATTTTACAATGTAAGTCAATGGAGAACCCTCTTCAACTTGCTCTACTTGGAAATGCTACTGCTTCCGCATACTTTTAGCTACAGACTCCATTTAAACTTTAAACAGGTCACAAGATGTTCAGCTATTAGACTTGTATTCAACTTTTTGATATCTTTTACAGTTTTTGAAATATCACCCTTTTCTGAGTTTATAATGGGTGTGTGTGGGGCGGAATCTTCAAAGCCAGAGTGCATGACATCATCGCCTAGAGTGGAAGGCAGCTGTAAAGTTGTCTGAAAAATTTCTGTTAAACTTGCTCTTGTTTCCACAATTTTCACTCTTCATGCAAAATTT